>NWSH02000296.1:10891531-10908446 GCA_002382865.2 Heliothis virescens | reverse complement strand
CAACCCCCTTTCAGACCCTTATTTTTTTTGGAGAATCAATCAATTACTAAATAAATATTACGTAATGACTACTTGAAAAAAATAATAATCTTTTATTTTGCTTGCTGGAATATTTTTTACAGCTTTGCTCAGTATATTTCACCATTTTAACTTTAAAATAAAATAAAATATTGCTCTGTGACTTGATGTGACGGGTACTGTTTTGACACTGATTGAGGGTGACAAGGAGAATCGCGCATGTTCACACCTGTGTACCCGGAGCGTACCCTGTTAGACGCACTCTATTATAGATGTATACTCTAAGGTTNACTACTTGAAAAAAATAATAATCTTTTATTTTGCTTGCTGGAATATTTTTTACAGCTTTGCTCAGTATATTTCACCATTTTAACTTTAAAATAAAATAAAATATTGCTCTGTGACTTGATGTGACGGGTACTGTTTTGACACTGATTGAGGGTGACAAGGAGAATCGCGCATGTTCACACCTGTGCACCCGGAACGTACCCTGTTAGACGCACTCTATTATAGATGTATACTCTAAGAAAAATACGAATGAAATACCATATCATTTTATGTATGATTTTTTAAAATTTAAAACATTAAAAGTATTAAATAATCCATTGCCATATTTAAATCCAATATCCATATTTTAAAATTATTTAACCCCGATGCTTTTAACGTACTCAGAATTTTTCAGTTCCCTGGAATCTTTTAATTTTTTTCTCACTTGAAATGAAAACGATTTCCCGAATCAGTTCAAACGTTTGAACTAATATAATTTTTATTATTTACATATATTTACAACATACTTATTCTACTACAAAAAAAAACTTAAACTAAGAACTAAAAACTAAAAAGCGTCAAAAAATTCCTCCCCTTCGCTGTCGACCGGGAGCGTGCCCAAAAGGCTGGCAGCATTGCCACGCTGGATGGCAATGGTTAATCTTTGACCTAGGTTATAGCCAGCCTTTTGGTCACGGGTAGCGTCAACCAGCCGCCTAGATAGTAATTAATATGTTCAGATAACAGGAGTAAACTTTATTCCTGATCCTATTCTCCGAAACAGTTCAGGCATTTTCGAACACTGCATAGTTAAGAATTTAATTGAATAAATATGTTTGGGAATAAACTTTATTTCGTATACAAAAACCGATTACATGTGTGTCGGACTCGCATACAAAGATTTCCAGATCTATAAAAAATCTTATTTGTTTTGGCAGCCCCCTAAAATATGTATTTTGTTCTAGTTTTTAGTATTTATTATTATAGCGGCAACAATATTTCATCATCTGTGAAAATTTCAGCTCTTTAACTATCATGGTTTACGAAATACAGCCTGGTGGCAAACGGACAGCGAATAATAAGGTCCCGTTTTGCCGTTTGGGCATGGAACTCTAAAAACCTTGTTCATTCGTTTTATTCAAGACTTTCTATACAAAAATTCTAGACCAATAAACTGTTGACACATATCCAAAAACATTTGCTCTATACGGGAATCGATCTGGCGACGCGCTAACCAGTAACCAATTGCCTCGACGCTGTTTCACTGATTGCTCTGGATAAGGTGCTGTTCAGAGTTTCGTTATGTGTGTGTAAAGTCTCCGAGATTTTGTACATGTGTGTGTGTCGTGATATATGTTCGTGGAGGCCAAATATCGAGTGTATGTTCTATGGTTTTACTAGCTGTGGTAGCTATACCAACGCATGTTACGTCAACAAAATCTTCATATCACTAAAGAATTGTAGAACCAAAAAAATACTTGAAACCGAACTGGTAATTTCAAGTAAGTAGTAAAGTATTCAAATTCTTTATCAAAAACATACTAGCTTCTGCCAGCAGTGTTATCGTCCCGTAGGAACTATTTTGCGCACCTGGGTAAAAAAAGTTACTGCGTTGTATTTCATTGGATAAATAAATGGGCTATCTAACATTGAAATATTTTTTGGGATCGGTCCATTAGTTCTTGAGATAAGCAGTTGAACCAAAGATCCTATTTAACAGCGGTATAAAAAATAAGAAGACAGATAAAAACAACATTACTCCTTAAGAAATCAATACTTGCAGTACCATATCAAGGTCACCACAAAGCGACTGAGAACATAGCCGTCCCCTAACTCTGTATAAAAACCACATTAATTCTGATCTCCAGACTCCACCCTTTGAGAGTCTACCATTTTAATCACGATAGGTTAAACTTGGCCTGGCTCTTTGTATCAGTCTGCATTGTGATATATCTTAAAATGTTTTGTTTCAACGAAGGGTATTTCGTTTCCAAAGGCTTTCGTTGGTATATTTCGTCCTTCAGTATAGATAATCTTCATGAAAACGGGTGAGCCATAATGTTGTTTGTAAATGTACAGACGGTAAAGCAACCTGTAATCCCATCAATCTGTAAAATTTTACCGATCGAACATTAACCTTCCCGTATTGTGATAAGGTTGAAAATCTATTGAAGAAATTTGTCAGATTGAGGTAGGTTGCTGTGCTGGTATTTGATACACATCCTATCCTACTCCAACTAATATTATAAATGCGAAAATTTGTGAGGATATATGTGTGTTTGTTACTCTCTCACGCAAAAACTACTGCACGTATTTTGATGAAACTTGGCAGTGATACAGTTTACCTATGCACCAGAATAACATATAACTTTTATCTTGGTGCGGTAACTCATTCCCTCGGCAAGTGGGCAAAACTGCTGGTAAAAATTACATTCCATAAAGATCGTAGCAACAACCTTCAAGCGAGATATGAGAGTACCAATACACAAATACTCGGAACAGAAATATACTCAGCACAAACGCTTCAATACTGATACCATCACTCAATCGCAAATTGACACAAGCCTTCCATTTTACCACTTCCAGAATATTCCATAACATGTACCTATGTTTCATCTCAAAAAATAAGGTGAGCCATACTTGTATATGTAAATGTAATTGCAGCAAGATACTACTTGCACTATGTAAACGTAATCGTGCAATAGGTAAATGGTCGCCTGTCAAATATTCCTGCAATAAAATGGCAAGCAACGGGCAATTAAATCGCAATGTGTAAATCGGTCTTTAGGTGCTGGAAATATTTTATTTAAGACAAGCTGTTTCCCGCGGTTTCAACCGCATTCCGTTGAATCTACACCTTTAATGGATAAAACACCTAAAAACCTAACACACCTGGGGACAGTGTAGCTTTCAAAAAATTAAATAATTTTATTTATTACAAACAGACACACGCACAAACCTCTCCTGCCTATAATATTAGTGTAGACTAGCTTCAGTCTCTATAATACAAATTCATATTAATGAATATTATATATGTGGCAGATATTGTAATAGAATTCAATTAAACAGTGTGTCCACTACACAATCTAAAATTATAACAGATTGACAATAGATTGGAACCAAAATTATTTCGGGAACTATGTTAAAATATTTCACCAGCTAACTTCAGCAAATTACCACGATTAAGGGAATTAAAAATTCAGTAGCTACTGAAATACATTTAAACAGTAGACAACAGACAATAACACACACATACAAAAAATAAGGTATATTCCCGTTGTCCCCTAATGAATTGAAATACAGGAATACGAGAATAAAAGTATGTTTAATAATAAATGTTTGGCTGATTGGATGACGGAAAGACAGTATGAATTGTATTACTAAAGTACATATTATAAAAGTTTAAAGAATGCGACTAATTTAAATTACTTTTAACATCCCCCATCGACTTCGGCTCCTTTGGTGGACAGCGACACATTTTTCAAAAAAGCTTCAGTGGGGGTCACGACACGAGCTTTAATTTTTTTCCGATTGGGGACCACTGGGGAGTGACACCATTATTTAAAAAATGCGTCACTGTCCACCAGTGGGACCGAAGTCGGTAGGCTACAACACGAATATACTCAAAATAAGAGCCGTTGCAAATCAAAAATATAATTCCACACACGGTCAGAAAAAACATTTAACTCAACGCTTAAACCTCAGAGGCGTTATTTATTCAGTCTCTTTTTTGTTGTCTGTACACTAACAACTAACTTTCGCTTTGCGGACTTTTTGCGGGTTGTAGATTTTTTTGCTACTTTTCAAAAAACAGGGCCGTTCGGGTTTTTAAACTCGATGGCGTAGGTTTTAAACTGAGTTGCTAGAGTATATTATTCGCACGGCTGCCCGTAGTTTGCTTTCTCGTTTTAGTTCGAGTTGTTTATAATTTTGTTGCCGCATTAATGTTGTATTTAAGGCTGAAAAAACATTTTTGGGTCTGGTAACTAAGAGGAAAACAGGATGCTTTTACTAGGACTTGGATGCCCGTGTCTCCGTCCGTTGTCTCAAGCACCGTGATAGCTAGAGAGCTGAAATTTTGACAGGTTATGTAAATCTGTTTAACAACATGACGCTAAAAACTATAACAATATAAATATTTAAGGGAGCTCCCATTCAAAAAAAATATGAATAGATGCACCAGTCCGACTTGCACCTGTTTATACTCCATTTTTGGTGGTTTCAGCGAAAATTTATTCATGTTATGTAAATTGGTCCTTCTATCCGAGAAATACCGGATTCTCTGATCCTATGTATTTGTATTAGCTTCTGCCTGCGGCTTTGCCCGCGTAAAAGTTAAAATCCCGTTTTCGCGTTCCCGTCGGAATTTCGGGAAATCCTTTCTTAGCGGATGCCTACGTCATAACATCTACCTGGATTCCAAATTTCAGTGGTTTGGGCTGTGCGTTGATAAATTGAAATAGATCACTATGGCTGGCTATTACCTGGGACAACGGATCAGCATTGCCATCCAACGAGGCAATGCTGCCAGCCTTTTGGGCACGCTCCCAGTCGATAGCGATGGGGAGGAATTTTTTGATGAATTTAATAGTTTTTTTAGATTTAATTTGTAAATATCTCTTATTTATACTTTTTATTATCCTGTAAATAAGTGTAAATACGTATTTTAAATAAACTCTGATCACTATGTCAGTCTGTCACCTGTGAGTTTGGGCACAAATATATTTATACCCAGAGACACGTGGGACAGAGATAAGTGGAAAGAGGGAAGGGAGGCTTTTGCCCTGCAGTGGGACAATATAAGCTAAAATAATAATAATAATATTTATACCCGATTTTTGGTGACTTCAGCGAAAATTTTATTCATATTATGTAAATATGTAAATTGGTCCTTCTATCCGAGAAATACCGAATCCTCTGGTCCTATAGATTTGTGTGAAGTGACTAGCACTAGGGAGACAATTAATACAAGATCCTATTTATACAGTCAGTAACGGTTGTTAGTGGGGTAGATTGGCTTTGTCGATTTTCCGCCAAAGTCAGTCCTCTGGGATGTAGGTAATAGGATTCGTAAATGGATAGATGATTGCTCTGAACTTGATAGTGTTATGTTGAAGATTTGAAACTGTAGCCGGGTCTTAAAATAAAGCCTTCCGGGTCTTGGTGTAAAAAGGTCTTTATTTTTACAAGAAGAAAACTTGAGTCAAGTTTTTATAACGCGTTTACAAAAAGGACGCGTGTCGGGCCTTCTGGCTGTGAAATATTTTCTCAAATCGGGCCAGTAGTATCTCAGATAAGCGTTTTCAAACAAACAAAATCTTCGGCTTTATCACAATGGTATCATTATCAATGTCTACTGTTGAGAGTAAGTTTCTCTCGATGAGCGTCAACTATCCCGGTCTTAGGCAGCTCGCATCCGTCCACTGTCTGCCACCATCTTCAAATCCTCTGTCTGTGTAGCAGGACATTCTAAATTACATCTGTCTCAACGCATCCTCTACTAAAAAGGCCATGGTGTACATGAAAGTGGCATACATGTACATGGCGTAGCTCCAATCCAGCGATTAATTTGTCATTTGAATTTGAATCTTAAATCACATCTCATAAGGCTCAAAAGCCAATAGCGGGGTGACAACGATCCTACAGTTACCTAACAGTAGCCGTGCCGTACCGTGCTGTGGCCTTCGTGTGTGTCATGACTTTTTTTATCGATGGGAAATCATCAGAATGACCCCTCCCGCTGTGGGTGATAGTATTAGCGAGTGTCAGACTTTTACTGACTAAAACCCATCGTGTTCTTTCGGGAGCCCTTTGTGTGCCAGGGCCGCGGTAACTCTTTAAAACAACCCACAGCCCGTGTGTCATAATTAAGGTCACGGACGTAAATAATATTCGAGATATGACATAATATCTTGCTTACCCTCTCCAGCGCCGGTGACAGTGTGTATGAGCAGCACCACAACACACAGGCACCGTTGGCCCTCCACCGACATTGCTGTCGTGGGTTCCGCACCTGAAACCAATAGAATATCTTGTTAGCGACGAAAGTTGGTTATAGAGTCAGCCATGAAAGTGATCTATCAGTTTTCGACTATCTGTGAGATCTAATTATTGGCAACCTCGTAGGTGCAATTGTTACCATGCCGAAGTGTTGAACAGAAGGTCCTGGGTTTGATTCTCGGTTATATCAATCAAATGTGCTATTCAAGACTGAAAGAAATGTTCAAATTGGACCAGTGATTCTTGAGATTATCGCTGTCATACAAACAATAAAATTCAGCTTTATAACATCACACTGAAGAAGATTATATACCTCGTATTTTTTTGTTGTAGAAACTGGAACAGATTCCATTAAAGAATTACACAAACGAGGTTTTTAATTAATCCTCAGAAGTAATTTAACCATAAAATCTTTTATCACATCGCATCTACAAAACACAAACAAGATAAATCCCATTACACATCGGAGTATACACTAAAAGCGCTTTCATGTCAGCCAAATATGCCGAATAAATGGAGTCGCGACAAAGCGTGAAAGATTAATTATATTAAATGAAACAATCGGTGTAAAATGGAACGTTATCTTTTCATTTTGAAGCCGGGTTTATGTAAGGTTTTCATTTTGTTTCGTTATGTTGAGGGTGAATTTAAATGTTTTTGGGAATTGACTTCGGAGGGTCGTGTTTGTGGTTTAGTTTGGATAAATAAGATTTTTGATTTTTGGTGGTTTCGTGGTCGATGACTTTTGAACCCTATTGGTAGTTTGTTGTTTATGTTGAAATTAGTATTATGACAAAAACGACAAGTAAAAGACGTGTTTTGAGTGAGAGACGTAACAAATGCACTAAAATCTAGTTTTAATTGAAGTCGTATCTAGAATAATTATAATGTCGAGAGATGCCAAAGGCTGCCGTTACGGTACTTCTAGGCATTTTTCACCTGTTAAAATTAGAAAAAAATTATTTTCCTCACACTTAGCAAAATTCTATGTCGTCAATGGCTATCGGCACTAAAGCAACAAAAAAAAAAAACACACTTTAAAAAATTACACCAAAAAGTACAAAAATAAAAAAGGTGTTAAGGTTATGTTACGGTTTTTTTATCCTTTACTATCCTTTACCTATCAAAAATATTTACTAAGTAATTTACAACACAAAACACTAACCCATCGCTCACCTTTAACGACTATCGAAACACCTGTTTCACTAAGAATATACCCAAATATACTTAACGCTTATATCTCCCAACGGGAATGTTAGGCTGACGACTAGATCGCTCTAACACTCAGGAACACGCGTTAAATTTTATTATCTACGTGTTTTTGTCATGTCAGAGATACCTGAAGGTCTTGCTAGGAATTCGTGGAGTATTTGAAAGTCATATTTGAGGACTAGTATGGTGATTTTGGTGAAAGTAGAAAAGAATAAGATAGGAAGTTATTTAGGCCTACATCTACCTTTTATGATCGATCATGTCTTAGCCGATTATCGGCCACGGTGGCTGTTCTATTATAAGGAGATCAGCCAGCTGACAGCCATATTATAGTGCACAAGCATTTGCGCAGACACAGGACCTATATCATATTACTATCATCTGACATATCCCTGTTTCAGAATGCACGTTGAATTGGTGGGTGCCGGCTGTCATTTCAACATCTTTGATGTCGTTATGGGTTAGAAGCCAGAAAGTTTAACAACAAGTCTTAACAGAGAGTCTTGGGTTGCTCGGGTACGGGTTGCTTAGGCCGGCAATTGTCTTGACGAAGTCACACTAGTCTCGCCATTACTTGGTAGGTGCTCGTGCTGCAATCATGTTATATTGGAAGCCGGTTTCCACATATCCGACATAATTCACGAAAAGGCCAGGCAAATTAACTCGTCTTCCGAAACACAGAGGAATTCGTTATGACAAGATGGTCACGCATCCACGGACGAAGCACTACTTAAGGCCCATTTACACATTGCGATTTAATTGCCCGTTTTGCTTGCCATTTTATTGCAGGAATATTTGACAGGTGACCTATTAACGATTACGTTTACACAGTGCAAGTAGCATCTTGCTGGAATAAAATGGCAAGCAACGGGCAATGAAATCGCAATCTGTAAACGGGCCTTAAATCTCATGATCGAGCGATCTGTGTGGCTGTCACTTAGCCACGAGCTCTTCTAGTCTCACATAAAATAAAGTTTCCTTAGAAGGGTTATGTAGTAGTGACCGTTAGTACTCCCACGAAGTATGTAAAAATGATGGAATGGGCCATCCATCACATTAATACTATTAGAAAGGGGTGCTGCTAGACATAGATATTATATAGAACATAAGAGAATTTTCCTGAAGTTAAATAATATAAAACATTCTGTATATTATTGTAAACTATACAATACTAAATTCTGCCGGCGGTTTCACTCGCTTTCCGAGAGTACTATTTCCCATTCCCCGCAGACAAAATAGCCTATACGTGATTTTAATATAAGCTAATAAATTATCGCCATGTTTATCTGTACCACGTCGTAGGTCGTTAGGCGGATTTGAGAAAACTGACACTAGGGCTTGTTAGGTGCTTTCGGCCATAGGGCGCGGCCTGCGGACGACAGACTAGGGGCGTCGTCGGACCAGCAGCAGGCCTCGAGGCGGCGGCGTCGTGTTCCGCGCGCGCCTCATAGTGGAGTCCTGCAGCCGGGGTGACAGCTGCAGTGGGTGACGGGGCCCGCCTGACCATCTGGCGGGCCAATACCCGTCGGCGGGTAGGACGAATGCTTCGGCGATACCCGCCCCTCCGACACATGGGTACTTGAGGAACACGGGTTGGTTTTTAGTCAGTAAGAGTCTGACAGTTCCCTTCGCTCTTACCCAAGGGCGGGGGGTCTCCATGAGGATTTTCCAATCCGATATCAACAAAAAGAAGGGCTTGTTAGGTGATTAAACCTGCAGCTCACTCGATAAGAAGATCAAAAATAGTTTTTGCGTGATAGAGGAAAAAACATCCATCTATACATACAAACAAACATTCACATTTATATTATCAGTAGAGATTATTTCAAACTAAAACAAACAAAACACTACAAATAAGATCTATTTGTAAATTATGATCTGCTGTCTATCTTAAGAGCTTCGAGTACCTAACTATCATTAATTTAGGCCCATTTATTCAAATGCGTTGTTATAACAGCCTTAAGAAACAATAGAATGGGCTCTCACTACTGACAAGCATTGTGGGCAAATCAAATTATAGGCAAGAAACTATTTGTGTTAGGCAATTAATTATTAAGACTACCATTGTTCTTGGAACGTATTTCGGAGAATCGAATGTCGAATTTTCAGTATTAATGGTTTATAAATCAGTGGTCGGTATTTGATCGGTAAAGAGACGACCGACTGACATTTTATACCCAATTTCTATAAGCTATCCATTGTTTTTCGGTTAGAGATTGAATTTTGATATAAACTCCATATAAATTATAACTTCAATCTTAATTTATAGAAAAATCGTCAGTTATTCCTCAACCAATATTATAAAGCTGCAGAGTGTTTTTTTCTGACCGCGATAATCTTAGAAACCACTGGGCTGATTTGAAAAATTGATTCATTGTTAGATAGCCCATGTATCGAGGAAGGAATTCCCACGGGACGCGGGTGAAACCACTAGCATATAAAAGTATTACGTTAGAGTACAGAAAACATAGAAATCAGTCTAGCACGTGTCCACAAAGCACCGTCTCCGTACCAGTACCAAAAAAAACACTTTTTTGGTATGGTAGCCCTCTAAAATATTTAATTATTATTTTAGTTCTCAGTAATATATTGTCTGTGAAAATTTCAAGTATCTAACTATAAAGCTTCTTAAGATACAGTTTGGTGAAAGATGGACAGTGAAGTTAGAAAGAACTCATTTTACTCCTATTTGATCGTTATGAGAATTTTATACCCTTACAGGAACCCGAATATAAATTCCAGTACACAGTTCAATCGACACCCACGCTTACACATCACAGCCAACTAGGCCGTCTTACCGCACTTGTAAAGCCTTTAATTACGTCACAAACAAAGTACCCCTACGCGCCCCCTAGCCCCCAAATCCACCCCTATTAGCAAAACATTACATTTAGACAGACAACTTCCATAATAGGCCTCACCTGTCAATTATGTGTTCGTTAATTAGTAATCTGTTGGTTTGAGCGTCTTAATTATATAATGTAGATTGTAGTTTGTACTAAAATTATTGACTGGCTGTTTCTTGTAGTTTCACCCGCGTTTTGTGGAAACTATTTCCTGTGTATGGATAAAATATAACCTATGTCATGCGGGGATAGTGGAGCTTATGAACGGTGAAATAATTTTTCAAATCGATTCAGTAATTTGGACATAATAAATTAATAATGTATTCGCGTTTATCCGCACGCAGGACTGACCCTTAGCCCCTTAGCCCTAGTTCAGACATGCGGGAACCGCGCGATTTTCTGGCGGTAACCGCGAGTTTTGTCTGAACGATTACTTAATAACTCATACAAATAAGACCCGCGCGATTTCAGGATCGCATAGAAATCGCGCGATTCCCGCCGTTTCTGAACGAGCCCTTAGACTGATATGTAATAATTATGTAAGTACTTACATAAGTAACTTTCATACCGAATAAGGGTGTGTCCTGCGAGGAGAAATAAACGTGAACGCGATGCGAAGCGATCCGAAGCGAATTCAAATACATATGCACAGACGCCAGCCCACCTACCTCAATCTGTCAAAACTCTTCAAAAGATTTTCAATTTTATCACATTTTAAAAGAAAATGTTTCCTGTCGTCTGTACTCTGCGCCTCGCCTTACCACATGTCACGTAGGCCACGTCAAAAAAACTCGACAGTTTGTTGTTATCGCGTCGCGCAGCGCTGCTTCGCGTTCGCATCGCTCACGTAGGACACTGAAGCGTTATTTGACAATTACATTTGGCGCGGGAACTTTTAATCACGATTGTGAATGAGATTGAAATTGAATAACTTTTATGGCCCGAGGGAATAGTGGTTTATTTATTGTGAATGAGTAGCTTTCAGATTCAATAAACTTGGTGCTTAAGTTGATTTGAAAATTATGTGATAATATTTGTGAAACCTTTTCAAGAAATAGTTGGTCTTTTTGTACTTTGGAAAAAACAAACTTTCTCTTCTTTGTATTCAAAATGAGACCTATTTTTACTTTACGATATCTTACAGTGAATTTTTTATTTTAAAGTGAATGAGTAATAACAATATTACTGTCATTATCCGCCTACGTTTATTCCAATTTTATTTGGGATCGAAGCAGCAAAAGGCTTGCGACTTCTTTGCTCATATTTCTCTATCTGTGACATTCCATAATTATTTATTTACATTACTTTCAACGAATAAATAATTATTTAACTATTTAATCAAAGACTGTTTCGCAAATAATGTCACACAAATCCTTNTCCCTTCGCTCTTACCCAAGGGCGGGGGGTCTCCATGAGGATTTTCCAATCCGATATCAACAAAAAGAAGGGCTTGTTAGGTGATTAAACCTGCAGCTCACTCGATAAGAAGATCAAAAATAGTTTTTGCGTGATAGAGGAAAAAACATCCATCTATACATACAAACAAACATTCACATTTATATTATCAGTAGAGATTATTTCAAACTAAAACAAACAAAACACTACAAATAAGATCTATTTGTAAATTATGATCTGCTGTCTATCTTAAGAGCTTCGAGTACCTAACTATCATTAATTTAGGCCCATTTATTCAAATGCGTTGTTATAACAGCCTTAAGAAACAATAGAATGGGCTCTCACTACTGACAAGCATTGTGGGCAAATCAAATTATAGGCAAGAAACTATTTGTGTTAGGCAATTAATTATTAAGACTACCATTGTTCTTGGAACGTATTTCGGAGAATCGAATGTCGAATTTTCAGTATTAATGGTTTATAAATCAGTGGTCGGTATTTGATCGGTAAAGAGACGACCGACTGACATTTTATACCCAATTTCTATAAGCTATCCATTGTTTTTCGGTTAGAGATTGAATTTTGATATAAACTCCATATAAATTATAACTTCAATCTTAATTTATAGAAAAATCGTCAGTTATTCCTCAACCAATATTATAAAGCTGCAGAGTGTTTTTTTCTGACCGCGATAATCTTAGAAACCACTGGGCTGATTTGAAAAATTGATTCATTGTTAGATAGCCCATGTATCGAGGAAGGAATTCCCACGGGACGCGGGTGAAACCACTAGCATATAAAAGTATTACGTTAGAGTACAGAAAACATAGAAATCAGTCTAGCACGTGTCCACAAAGCACCGTCTCCGTACCAGTACCAAAAAAAACACTTTTTTGGTATGGTAGCCCTCTAAAATATTTAATTATTATTTTAGTTCTCAGTAATATATTGTCTGTGAAAATTTCAAGTATCTAACTATAAAGCTTCTTAAGATACAGTTTGGTGAAAGATGGACAGTGAAGTTAGAAAGAACTCATTTTACTCCTATTTGATCGTTATGAGAATTTTATACCCTTACAGGAACCCGAATATAAATTCCAGTACACAGTTCAATCGACACCCACGCTTACACATCACAGCCAACTAGGCCGTCTTACCGCACTTGTAAAGCCTTTAATTACGTCACAAACAAAGTACCCCTACGCGCCCCCTAGCCCCCAAATCCACCCCTATTAGCAAAACATTACATTTAGACAGACAACTTCCATAATAGGCCTCACCTGTCAATTATGTGTTCGTTAATTAGTAATCTGTTGGTTTGAGCGTCTTAATTATATAATGTAGATTGTAGTTTGTACTAAAATTATTGACTGGCTGTTTCTTGTAGTTTCACCCGCGTTTTGTGGAAACTATTTCCTGTGTATGGATAAAATATAACCTATGTCATGCGGGGATAGTGGAGCTTATGAACGGTGAAATAATTTTTCAAATCGATTCAGTAATTTGGACATAATAAATTAATAATGTATTCGCGTTTATCCGCACGCAGGACTGACCCTTAGCCCCTTAGCCCTAGTTCAGACATGCGGGAACCGCGCGATTTTCTGGCGGTAACCGCGAGTTTTGTCTGAACGATTACTTAATAACTCATACAAATAAGACCCGCGCGATTTCAGGATCGCATAGAAATCGCGCGATTCCCGCCGTTTCTGAACGAGCCCTTAGACTGATATGTAATAATTATGTAAGTACTTACATAAGTAACTTTCATACCGAATAAGGGTGTGTCCTGCGAGGAGAAATAAACGTGAACGCGATGCGAAGCGATCCGAAGCGAATTCAAATACATATGCACAGACGCCAGCCCACCTACCTCAATCTGTCAAAACTCTTCAAAAGATTTTCAATTTTATCACATTTTAAAAGAAAATGTTTCCTGTCGTCTGTACTCTGCGCCTCGCCTTACCACATGTCACGTAGGCCACGTCAAAAAAACTCGACAGTTTGTTGTTATCGCGTCGCGCAGCGCTGCTTCGCGTTCGCATCGCTCACGTAGGACACTGAAGCGTTATTTGACAATTACATTTGGCGCGGGAACTTTTAATCACGATTGTGAATGAGATTGAAATTGAATAACTTTTATGGCCCGAGGGAATAGTGGTTTATTTATTGTGAATGAGTAGCTTTCAGATTCAATAAACTTGGTGCTTAAGTTGATTTGAAAATTATGTGATAATATTTGTGAAACCTTTTCAAGAAATAGTTGGTCTTTTTGTACTTTGGAAAAAACAAACTTTCTCTTCTTTGTATTCAAAATGAGACCTATTTTTACTTTACGATATCTTACAGTGAATTTTTTATTTTAAAGTGAATGAGTAATAACAATATTACTGTCATTATCCGCCTACGTTTATTCCAATTTTATTTGGGATCGAAGCAGCAAAAGGCTTGCGACTTCTTTGCTCATATTTCTCTATCTGTGACATTCCATAATTATTTATTTACATTACTTTCAACGAATAAATAATTATTTAACTATTTAATCAAAGACTGTTTCGCAAATAATGTCACACAAATCCTTACAAATACAATTAAAATACATCAAAATCGAGACAAAATCGTGGGATCAACTTTGGCAATGTTGAATACCTTTCAGAATAAACTTCAGACGGGTGCACGCTTTGTATCCATAAAAGGGGCGATGAGAGCGCAGACTTTGCAGAACTGATACAACTGTAGTTTAATTTTGTGTTATATTTATATATATATATATATATATCGCTCCTTGAATACAAAAGAGACACAAATCGAAATCCATAAATTTTACAGGGCAGCCAAAACAAATTTTTGAAACTGTTTTTTTATAATATTTCATATATTTATTTATTAAATATTAGATGTTAATATATCATTAGATGCGTATTTTTTAGCTCTATCTATCTACAATATAAACTTTGCAATAGCTGTAACCTTTTAAGAAAAAAAAGCATATAAGTCCCTTTTGCATTCAAAATTTGGACCAATATTATAAAAAATATGTCAAAAATTAAACACAGTTTTTCGAATAAAAATGGTTTATTGCAACTTTTTGGCAGAAAACCGTTTCAAAAAGTTTAATCTTATTACTAGGTATTAAACATTAAGTGAATGGACACCAGGAAACATTGTATTAAATAATATAAACTAAAAAATCTTAACTTGTTGTTAAATAATAATTGAGATCAACTTTGTACGTAACTATTATTAAGTAAGATTAAACACTTCTCTCTAAAACAATTATATTTGTAAGAATAATAGAAAAAAACTAGAGATAAAACTGTAATAATCATTATCAAAATAAACATAAATTAACCATATTCATTAATAACTTCTCCAAAGAGGAAGAGATTAATGGTGCTGCCGAGCGCACCCGTCTGCTGGCTGTGGGAGAATGGGAATCTAGACTATGGTTACAGGCGATTCCGTCAGCCAGCATAGGCACTATGCTGGATGACAATACCTTCCGGATCGCTACATGTCTTCGGTTGGGCGCTCCCTGTGTTGCTCCGCATCGCTGTCATTGCGGTGAAGCTGTCGACAGTCTTGGGCATCATGGTCTGTCGTGCTGCAGAAGTGCTGGTCATATTGCGCGGCATGCCAGCATTAACGACATTATTCGTCAAGCTCTTTCCACTGCCAGCGTACCAGCCGTGTTAGAGCCCAATGGACTGATACGTGACGATGAAAGAGGCCAGATGGTATGACGTTTGTTGCCATGGAAGATGGGTAGGCCCTGGTGTGGGATGCAACGTGCGTCGACACCCTGGCGCCATCGCATCTTCCTAGCACGGCAGGCTGTGCTGGTGCGACTGCTGCTTCTGCAGAGACCACCAACTGGCGCAAGTATAGCAACCTTATTGGCAACTATACTTTTGAGCCGTTTGGGGTCGAACGCTCGGACTGGGGCCCAAGTACACGCCTCCTATTCAAGGACTTAGCCAAAAGGCTTGTTGACCCTTCCGTGACCAGAGGACTCGCTTATTTTTTGGTGAAAGAATTAGCATTGCCATACAACGTGGCAATACAGCCAGTCTTCTGGGCACGTTTCCGGACGGCAGTGATGTGGAGGAATACTTCGCGCCTAACATTACTCATGTCCTTTTATATACGTTTTTACTTTAGTTTGTATTATTTTAGTATTAGCAAACCTTCTGTAAAAAGAATATCTTAGACACAAAATGGCTGACAAAAGGTGAAGGAAAACATCTTGAGGAAACCTGAACTAGTAAGTCTGAAATCACCAACCCGCATTGAGCAAGCGTGGTGATTAATGCTCAATCTTTCTACGTGTGAGAGGAGGCCTGTGCCCAGCAGTGGGACGATAACAAGGTTACTACTGAAAAAAACGAAAACTAAAATTATTATCATGCGAAACGGCCATATTCCTGATTTTCCCATTCTAACACGCTAAAAATATTTACATATTCCAGTATAATTTAATGCAATAGGGACGTATTTCAAAATATGCTACTGTTGTATTATAAAATATAGTCATACTATACTACTATTGGATTACAAAAAGGACGCATTTCAAATATGGCAATTTTATTCCAAATAATTATAAGAAATACTTATGTTAGAATGCAAAACGGCCGTTTTCCAAAATAAGGCACTTTTGTTTAATATATAATGGTTATAAATACTAATGTTTGAATGCAAAAACAGACGTTTTCCAAATATGGCACTTTTGTATTGTAAAATATAATCACACTTACCTGAAATTTTGAATCCAACACAGACTTATTTTGAATTAAGGCACTTTTTCACTCAACCGACGTGCGTTCCCGTTGAATCTCCGGGCGCAACTAACAAAATGGCGGTTTTGCACTGACATTGCCTGTCAAAGTGAGCTAATGCAAAAATGACGTAGGTTAGTGCAGCCATAATTAAGCTAAAATGATGGGAGTTTTTTTTTTTACTATAAAATATAGTCGGTTCAGGTGTCATTTTTGCAATAAAACGATTTTCATTTTTTTTTGAAATGTGGCCCTTTTGTATTCAAGGAGCGATATATTAATATTATATTTATTTATGTTTGTATATATATTTTAATAATGATTGGTATTGTTTATGTGTATGTGTAGAATATTTTTGGTATGTTTTCTTTCCTGAATTATTCATTTAGTGGTTGAGCAGTA
>NWSH02000296.1:10841516-10877878 GCA_002382865.2 Heliothis virescens | reverse complement strand
GATCTAGGTTTAGTTATAAGTTTTGAAATTTACATTTTTTATTGACATTGTTTATGTTTACATAAGGTCTGTTTACTTCTNAGTTACAGACAGACCTGATAACTCGGACCTGGAGCGAGGGACCAGCGAACCACAACCACCGACGCGCCAGGAGACCAGCTGCGCGCGCAAGGTCAACCGAGCAACCTCGCCAACAATCTGATCTAGGTTTAGTTATAAGTTTTGAAATTTACATTTTTTATTGACATTGTTTATGTTTACATAAGGTCTGTTTACTTCTTTTTTTTATGTGATTTGGGAGCATGTACGAGCACGCTCGACAGTTTTATGCTGACGCCCGCAATCACTTATACTTAGGTTAATACATTATTACCTCCGCATTATATTGTAATAAGTTAGTTCAATAAAGCTGCTTGGTGAATACACATGTCGGTGTTTTCTTCCACATTACACACAAGAATTCCCGGTACACATCGCACCTCAGCCGTTGGACTCTACAGATTTGAAAAAAATTTTCACTGTTGGGAAGCTACATTATCCCTGGCCAACATAGGCTATATTTTATCCAGGTATTTTCTATAGGCAAAGTATTTTCTATAGAACGCGGCAAAAACTGCAGGAAATAGCTAGGAAATAGTAGCTCTATCTATCTGTTGATTTGCTTACTAGAGATAGGAATTTGACATTACTTGTATAACGCTTATGTCAAAATTCTACCTCTAGTAAGCAAATCCCAAGATAGACAGATTATTGAATTTTGCAGTTATATAGTAACCAATCTACGGACCGACCATACTATTGCAGAACATTGACTGATAGACTCATATGAATTGTAACCTCGTATTAAATGTGACTCTATTGTAATTTGGAATAACTTACAAGCATAATTTTGACATAAATAAAGCTTACACCGAAAGGCGTGCTAATTGAGACATATTTTATTATGCATAGTCATTAATAAGTCATATGAATTACATTTGAGCTTTACTGAAGAAAACTTCATAAATTATGTTGACGTAGTCAATGAATTTAATTACAACGAAGCCTAGTGCTTATTTTTGTTTATTAAATACACAGAAATTCTGTTGTCATGATTTGCAAATAAAATTTAATTTACAACTACATTATAAATCGCAACTACAAAGTAAAATCAAAAAAACGTTGTTTGGGTTTTGAGTTTAGAAACCCAACAATATAAATGAACATACATAAAAAAAGATACGGTCTAATTGAAAACCTCCTCCTTTTTGGGAAGTCGGTTTAAAATACCTACTTAATATGAGAACCAAACTAAATAATTCAAGCTCAGCAGTCTATCTTTCAACAACGACGCTAAAAAGGCAATAAAACCGGCCAAGTGCGAGTTGGACTCGCGAACGAAGGGTTCCGTACAATATCTATGAAAAAAGTACAATAGGAATGGTCAAATGTTAGTTAAGTTGCACATTATTTCTAATAGATGGCGCTACTAGTATATTTTTTTTTGTTATTTGTTGTTATAGCGGCAACGGATATACATCATTTGTGAAAATTTCAGCATTCTAGCTATCACGGTTAATGAGATACAGCCTGGAGACAGACAGACAGATAACGAAGTCTTAGTAATAGGGTCCCGTATTACCCTTTGGGTACGGAACCCTAAAAATTACCTTCTACTAAAGTTCATATTTCGTCAACTTTTAAGCGAAACATTTCGTCATAATGAAAAAAAGAAGCAAAATAACAAGGCCATTAAAACTCAAAGTTTATTTCCCGAGAGTTGAGTTTTCGTGTCAATAAAAAGGCAATGATTTTAAATCGTAAATTGACGGCCTCTGTTGTCGATAAGTATTCAGTTTTCGGGAATTATTGGCTGTTATTGAACAGCGAAATAATGCTTATGAAGCCGATTCTTATGAAAATTTTTCTTTTCACTTACGGGTGGCTTTCGGCATGAGCCTCATAGAAAAAACGACAATAGCTACCGTTCGTAAGTAAAATTAATCGTTTCTTTTTATAGGAACTGAATATGGGTTTCTTAAATAGAATGTATGTTAGGATTAGCATGAGGTCTTATTTGCACCCTAAAAGCACAAATGCTTAGTAGATTTAAATGATATCTATTTAAAGGAAATGTATACATTTATTTGCAGTTATTATAACTACTCTTAAATACTAATATATTACAAATAAAAACGAAAATAAAAAAAGAACATGATTAATGTTAGGCGTCGAAATATTGGCTGCATTGCCACGTTGTATGGCAATGCTAATTCTTTCACGAAAGAATAAGCCAGCCCTCTGGTCACGTGAAGCGTCAACAAGCCTTTTGGCTAAGTCCTTGAATAGGAGGCATGTACTTGGGCCCCATGTTCAAAGTTTGTATATCTATATAAGTAGGCATAGTTTATATAAATTGCTAAATAAATAGTTATTATACACACAGAAGTGAATTATCCATGGATTTTTCCAGAGACTCATAATATTTCTATCTCAAATCATATCTACATCAGTTCCACACATTTCAAGGTGAAAGTGTGAAAATAAATATCTTGCACTACGTTTTCAAATAAGTTTGCTGAGAAAATGTAGGCAGATTAACTTTGCAATGCAGCACAGGAGTCAATACAATATTTTTATACATCTCATAAATATACATAGAACACGTTTCTTTCTCGATAACAAACGACGATACAAAAGCTTACACACACAAAGACAATGTGCATGTAAATTTACACATACAAGTATAGCTCACTCGTGTCCATTAATTAAAAACATCTTTACCACAATACAAGATAAAATTATATTTATCAGCAAACAGTGCCAAAAACATTTGCATTTTAAAGTAATCAAAATTATTTTCGTAAAATCTCTTTCGACATTTCAATTTTAAAAGCAAAATTGTATTTAAAGTAACTTCGACAGATGTTCAAACGAACTCAGTTGCATTATTTAAAATGCTACAGCCTACAATAATACGGTTGAACAATTTAATGTGACATGGTTCTATTTTAAGGGCGAGCTTCGATTTTCCTGTCAGCGTTCGAAATGCGACAAATAAATGGTAATAGGCTGTCCCTTTTACATAGGATTGAATAGCTATCCATTTGGGGATTGGTGGTGTGACCTAATTTTTTATAGTGCGGATATAAATATAAGAATAACATGATCGTTAGTCGGCAAAATGGATCACGAAAAGTTTGCCAAAAAAACTTATGTCGAAAATATCACCATGTTTATAAAAGTCATCATCTGCCTAGCCTTTTCCGCTAGGCTAGGCTTCCTTTCGGCTTTATAAAAGTACAGTTCGATAGTATAAGACGGATATTTATTTCTGAATAACATGCCAGGTTGTAACACTCACGGCCTGTTTCACAGGTTCCAGATAATGTTCTAAATAGCTATCTGACAGATCATGCCATTGAAAAGAAATCAAAATTAAAAACATTTCTATGGCACTATATATCAGATTGCTATTTAGAATGTAGTCTGAATCCTAGGAAACTGGTTATAAGTCTTAATAAGAAGAACTCGTGGCTAAGTCAAAGCAGCAAGTAACGCTTGGCGCGGTCGGTCAGTGGATGGGTGACCATTTTGTCATAACGAGTTCTTCCGTGTTTCGGAAGGCACGATACACTGGTGGGTCCCGGCTGGTCATTTGAACATCTTTGGCAGTCGTTACGGGTAGTCAGAAGCCAGACAGTCTGATAAGCAGTCTTACCAAGGGGTGCCAGGTTGCCCGGGTAACTGGGCTGTGGAGGTCCAGACAGGCAGTCACTCCATGTAAAACACTGGTTCTCAACTGCATTCGGTTAGACTGGAAGCCGACCCCAACATAGTTGGGAAAAGGCTAGGCAGACGAAATAAGTTATAGAAAAAGTGCAAAAGAATTAACCTACTGAAAATTTTACACTGCAGCCCGGCTTGTCAAAAGTCGCCTACAACACTTGCGAATTCTTTCATAAATAAATCGTATTTCAAGAATGGCCAAGTTTCGAGAATAGCCGTTTTTGAATGGCTACTTCGACACAAACACAGGCGCTGTTCACTCAATTTTAACTTTTAAAGCACTGCGTTGTATATTTTTAAAGCAGTTTTATTTTAGTTTCAAAAGTATTTTCAGCACTTTGACTGAAATATTTTCTGTATGAAAATCTATTTATTTTGTTGCTTTTCAATTGTTTTTGTGTACGATACGGAGAGGTTGAAAAGCCCCTTTGCGTACTGTGTGTAGATTCAGCCGATAGTTGGTTGACATCTTATGTTAGAAATAATAGTAAATCCAATGTTACTTTAGTCTGATATTTGATCGTTCATAGATAATGGTACGGAACCCTTTATGCTCGAGTCCAACTCGCACTTGGCCAGTTTTTTACCTTACAATCATTACCAATAGCAAATAACATGAAAAATATTCTCCTACCCCCCTAAATTACCAAGAACAAGTCTCAACGTCTTGTCAAGCATTCATTACAATATTTGACACTCGAACAAGCAATTCGTTCTTGTGGAAAAATACAAATGTATAGGAAAAACAAGTATAGAAATTGTTGGCAAGAAAATATTTGTTTAGGTACACGGAAATTATTTATTCTTGCGATTGAAAGACAGTTCTTCCAATGATGTTGACATGTGAATAACAATTTTGTGTTTTGAATTTTTGTAAATAAATTATTTTGTGGGTTCGGCTGTATTTTAACAAAAATGGGGTCATCAAATTCAAAGTCAAATCATTTATTTCATTAATTCCTTTACAAGTACTTATGAATGTCAAAAATATAACTTAAGTTGATTCTAATTGCCCATTCCAAAAGTAGCTTCCTATGGAGAAGAACGGGCAAGAAACTCCATGGTTACTCTTTTTAAAAATAGAATTACAGTTTTATGTATACAGGAGAATAATGCGAAGATCATGTAGAATCACAAAAAGAAATATGAGAATTAGATAATAATCATTCATCTATTGAAATTAGTAAAAAAAAAAATAATTGAAATAGTTCGAGCCATTTTTTTTTCAATATCTACTGCAGCAGCTCTTTGATTAGTGGATTTTTGTCGCTCTTAGCAAACCCAAGAAACATTCTAAAAGATTTTTAGTTACCCCAGGCGAGAATTGGGTAATAATAATACATACCAGTGACAGCCAGTCGTGGTGGCCTAGTAGGTAAAGCAGCAACCTCTCAAGTATGAGTGGAGGGTTCGATTTCAGGTCAGACACAAACAACACTTCTAAGTTTGAATCAACTTTCTAAGTATATCTTGGAAACCAATGGATGATTAAAAGGTGAAGGACAAACATCTCGAGGAACGCTGGACAATGAAGTCCGAAATCGCCAATCCGCATTGAGCAAGCGTGGTGATTAACGCTCAATCCTTCTCTGTGTGAGAGGAGGCCGCAGCACAGCAGTGGGACAGTAAAAAGGCTGATGATGATAGCCAAATTTTCTCAGCAGTTATTATTAATAAAGATATTATAAAAACACCTAACTGTACCTAAGTTCATTACAAATACACGAACTAGACATTATCTTTGTTATAAATAATTAATTAACTGCCGGAGGCTTAGTTTAAATTATCTGGAACTAAAGGAATATTGTATCTAATTGGTTTAAATTAGTATCTATTTTTAACTGAAAGGTCAAAGGATTCATTATGAGTTTATTTCATTTAAACGTTGCCTGAAGCCTTTGCCAAATTTTAATAAAATATGTATAGTTTATTTATTGTAGTGTAATTATTACTCAGTTGTAACTAAATCCCTTTATTTGTAGGTTTGCTCTGCTATAGGTTATTTTAAACAGCTTTATAAAGTTTCATTTTAGTATGGAGACCAGGGAATGATAATAATTGAATAAAAATTGTGTAGCCCATTTTCACAATGACTTTTGATAAAAAGTATTGACTACAGTCAATAATTTAATTATTTTTAATACTTTCACAATTTTAATATATTAAAACTTTGTTTGACTTTGTTTGTTTAAAAAATTCCCGCTAAAGCTACTCAACCGATTTAAACTAAATTTTTATCCAGGTCGCGATGTTTTTCGTCAAATCAGTCCTAAGTTTTCAAGGTTAAAATAATCAAATTCGTCACCATTCATAAGTTTATAATAATCACTCAATTGACATAAACAATGATACGTATATTATTAAAGAAAAAACAGCGTAACACGAATAAAATATTGTTAACCGACCCAAAAAAATATGTATGAAATCTATTTGTATGTGAAAGCGAATCGGAACGTCCTGTCGAACCGTATGTGATAAGCTTTAGCTTGACTCAATACATTATGTATGAGACTGTCTGTGTTTTTGTTCGTACCGTGAATGGGATCCACGTAAGCTCGAATATGAATTGGTCATTATTGGGTTTAATTTTATTTTTTTTAGACAAAAAGTGTATGTGTAAGTGTATATGGCTCTTTATCAGGTCCTGAAAAACTTGATTATTTTTTCTATAAAATTGACAAATGGCGTGGTTTATTCAATTGGCAAAATATTTTTTATTGATTAAGAGATTACCTCCATCAATCACACTTTATGATATTCGTATATTTTACGCTAGATAATTTCGCAATTCTGAACTTAGATATTTGACGTCTAACCGCAAGAGTTTATAATTTTATTGACTATTGTGAAGTCGTAGATGCCTCGTGGGTAATCCACCAACCTCTCAAGTATTAGTTTGTGGGTTCGATTCCGAGTCGGGCAAATACCAATACTACTTTATTTATTTATTACACTTTTTGCACACATATTATAATAATAATGTACAAAGGCGGACTTAACGCCATAGGCGTTCTCTACCAGTCAACCTTTACTTACTTAAAAAGGCTACAAGAAACCTGGACTACAAAGTCTGACATCACCAACCCGCATTGAGCAAGCGTGGTGATGAACGCTCAATCCTTCTCTGTGTGAGATGAGGCCGCAGCCCAGTAATGGGATGATAAAAAAGCTCAAGATAATTGTAAAGTCAATAGTACCCAACTTCGGACTAGTAAAACTTCTGAACAAATGCACAAGAAGTTAAATATTTTACTTCACAATCGAAAAGATAATTAGTGAGAGGTTATGCCTCCCACTAATTATCTTTTCAATACAGTCAATTTGCTATGGATATTGTTTTCAGCCATTTTTAGGGTTCCGTACCTAAAAGGGTAAAACGGGACCCTATTACTAAGACTACGTTGTCTGTCTGTCTGTCTCCGGGCTGTATCTCATGGGCCGTGATAGCTAAAAAAATATATTAAGGGGGGTCCCCATACAATAAACTGTGAAACCGCAAATTATAACTTTGTTATTCATATATTTGTATGAAAAACAAAGTTATTTTTTTCTGTCCGAAAAATGTTTGTATTTTGGCTAGTTGCTGGTAATAGATACGTTCATTTTAATGGTACGGAACCCTTCGTGCTCGGAACTCGCACTTGGCCGGTTTAATTCCATTTTAAATATACCTACTCAGATTTTTATTTGCATGCTATTTCGTATAAAGCGTTTTCACAGTTTTTGTTAAAAGCGTGATAAACAAACACATTTGCATTTAAAATGTTTTGAATGAGTTTCGAGTATGGAAGATAAATGAATGAGTTTTTTTCTCGAATAATCTATTTAGTGTGAAAGCGTCGAGATTATTACTTTTTTATTTATAACTAGCTTCTGCCAGCGGTTTCAGCGGTAAATAAATACCTAACTTATTTTGCTATAATATAATGTTTTTTTTTTTTTTGTAACCTTTTTATCGTCCCACTGCTGGGCACAGGCCTCCTCTCACACGGAGAAGGATTGAGCATTGATCACCACTATAATGATTAATATAATGATTACTATTTTATATAATATTCCTCAGAAAGCAGATTAATTTAATAAGATATCCTTGCCAACGTTACACACGACCCCAAATTAAGCTTAGCACACAAAACTTTTTACACAGGGTGTTCAGAAAAGAGCCGAATCCGAACATTACTGGAGGATATATTGCAAGGGTGTTCCCTCGGCTATCGATTACTTGCGGGGACGTGAAGATGCGCCGAACTTCGCTTTATTAGTTACATGGATGGTGTTATGTTAGAAGGTGTCAAGAAAAAACTATCATTTATTTAGCAAAAAATCTTATTAATATTAGAAACGCGAACTTGTACGGATGAATGGATATTTTTGTTCCTGGATATATTTTGATGAAACTTCCCAGTAATATAGCTTACACATCAGAATAACATAACATAGGCTACTCATGTTCATGCGAGACCGGTAAGTGGTTCCCTCAGGAAGCGAGTGAAACCGTCGGTAAATGCTAGTACACGTATAAATAAAATCATTTTTGTATGCATGAATATTCAGTAATAATGCATGAACGTTTTATTTTATCCGAAGTTTTTGAATTGCGGTGTGCAGTTTTGTTATTTCTGAACGATCGTTTAAAATATTATTATTTGTCGTGTCTGTTCAAAATATTGGTTCAAATATTATGAAATTCATGAAAACCGCTGATGGGGTAAAATATTAAATTATTCATTTTAATAAAATACGACTCCATACCACACGTTCTCCGATTGAGTATAAAGTTATTTACGATAGTATATAAATTATGTGAAGTAAACTATGTTTGTTGTGGCATTTAGATCATATTTTAATATCACAATGTTTTGAGGAAGGCATGCGTCTGAAGCCATTTCTCGCTGTGGTTTTGCAAGTTTTATGAAAATAAGTCTAGCAGTTTTTGCGTGAAGGAGTAACAAACATACATACGTCCTCACAAATTTTTCGCATTTAAAATATCAATATGATAAGATGATGAAACAGACATACAAAATATAACATATGTATATGTAGTTAAAAGACAGGCAATATTAATTAAAATTATTACAATGTCAAATCAATCCCATAATTCTCAAATAAGCAGTTATATCTCGTCTCGCATAACACCATTCATTTCTCAGTAATAATAAAGAAGGGCCCATTCCGTCTAAGATTTATATTGCTGAACCTTTTTGTGGCGGCACGATGTTTGTTATCCAATAACAGGGAATAGGTTTCACTAATATATATTGCTTAGGTGTCATGGTTTTACTTTCTTTATTTAATCCTTAGTAATATTACAAATGCGAACGTGCCCTTATTTTTTTATTATTAATGAAAAAGTAACTGTTTTTGTGTCGCGCTCTCACGTCAAAACTACTAGACAACTTTAAATGTTATTTGGTACGTAGATAGACTAGCACCTGAGATAGAGCATCGGTTTCTTTTTATCCAGTTGCGGGAAATAGTATTCCTGGAACGTGGATACAGAGCGAATAACTATCCTTGATTAGAATACTTACATGTATTATTGTGATTTCCTTAGGGGCTAAGGTTTAATTTTATATACGGTTAAGTGCTGAATGCTAACTTTTAATCGTTGGGTAGTTTGATAGGAACAGGACATGTATGAAAGTGCGCAAATTACGACCATCAGGTATTGGATAACTAAAGCTATACTATGTAGTATAACTATCGGCAGATAGTAAGCTTACCGTTTAATCTACAAAAAAATAAAAGCTGAATTTTATCTTTCACATTCATTTAATAATTCCAGATTAATTATGATTATTTTTCTTCACAATTTTTCAGTAGTTTGGAAGCTGACCTTAAAAAAAAGCAACCTAGTCCAAATCGAGGCTTTATTAATAATTTAGTCAAAGTTCTAAACGTAAAGCTCTTAGGAATTCACGAAATACGTTGACATTATCAACGATAATTATATCTCACTACTGTAGATAAGTTAATCAATTAATCCAGACATCCGAACATACAGACAATTAATTATTCATTATTAGACAATTGACAATTACGGGAGCACGATTGAGCGATTGATGGCTAAACAAATATTGATATAATCTATTGATATTGTGTTTAATGTAGCTTAGTAACTTAGTATTAACTACAGGAGTTTATTAATCTAAAGGTTAAACTTGCCACGGTCGGCTTTTTGATGGGTGACTCATTATCTGCCTAGCCTTTTCCCTATTTTGGGGTGGGCTTCCAGTCTAACGGACGCAGCTGAGAACCAGTTTTCACATGGAGTGACAGCCTGTCTGTTCACAACCCAGTTACCCAGGCAACCTGATACCCATTGGTAAGACTGGTTGCCAGACTTTCCAGTTTCTACCCTTAACGACTACCAAAGATTCCCTTATATCAATATATAGGTCTCCTAAATTAATTACACCAATTTCTATCTTTGAAATTAATTCAGATGGGTGACCATAAAAGGCAGTTTTATTAGTAAAAGCAGAATAATGTATAACTTTACTGTATGTTTCTTAGTTTACCTGATNTCAAATGACAGCCGGGACCCACAGTTTATCGTGCCTTCCGAAACACGGAAGAACTCGTTATGGCTGGATGGTCACCCATCCAGAGATCGACCATGCCAAGCGTTGCTTAACCTTATGAGTGATGGATCCACGCGGCTTTGACTCAGCCACTTAAAAAATATTTTTCAGCATTTTTCATGTAATGGGCACATTACGCATCAAATAATTTCTATTGAAATATAAGACTTTTAAAATAAGAATTCACATTAAAAGTTCTTTCCATAGAAATAGAACGATTTCGTAATCATCACATTCCTTGTACAAAGCAATTTCGTAGCGAGCTACGTGCGTAGGCGTACTGCTACGTGCGTAGCGCTTTGCTACGAAGAGGTGATTGAACTTTGCAGCGTAGTGCAGAAATCAGGCTCGGATATTTTTTGATGTTACTGTGTATTTTAGTTATTCAGTACTAATTTGTTAATGATTTATTTGGGAATATATTGAGTTTTTCGTAACGCCTTCCTGGTAAAACATTTTTAAACCGTATAACTTTTAATTCTTTGAAACTGTCTTTTGTAGACAGTTTGGGTTATAAATAAATTGCAGTAAATATATTTTTAAATACGTATCTAAGTTAGTTAAATCCTCGCATTTAAACTGAGACACTGATTTAGATAAAACTTGTTTAAGTGATCGATTGTAATCCGAAAAGGACATCAGATATTTTTATTCAGACACGGTAGATAATATTTATTTATTTATTTAATATCCGAACATGAAACTAAAAAAAATACGGTCGAATTGAGAACCTTCTCCTTTTTGGGAAGTCGGTTAAAAATAACAAAATACTTCAATTCTCAGGATTTTAAAACTAAAACTACCCAACCATGTTAAATGAAATTTGATACACTCCAGAGCCTGAGAAAGGAAGGATATAGGCAACTTTATTTCACGAACAGTTTTCCTGAGAAAGAATATTACTTTACTGGCAGAAGTAGTTCACCTCACGGGTGAAACCACAGGCGGAAGCTAGTACTGAAATTTCCATAGTTATAAACAGGCATTTACATTTTATATTATTCAGGCGTTTGTTTTCAGACATAACGATGTGACGATGGCACCCTGCGGCCTTGTGGAAACCCTAGTTCTGTTATGAAAAAGTATGTTAATTTTAAGTGCCATTCATAATAGAGAAGCCTATTATATTGTTTGTTAATTTTATGCGTTTTTACTGCTTATTTTTTTAATATGAATTTAGATTGAAAAAAAATAAAACGTCACTATCGTAACTTTTTGTATGTTTTCACAAAAGAATGAACAGTGTGTTAATGCGAAGATTTTGTGTATTTAAAATACATAACCGGACCGATTGGAGTAGATTGACATTCAGTTACGATCCTCAGCATTGAGGGAACGACCAGAAAGAGAACAAATAAAAAACAAGTAAGCCCAAGATAAAAGTATATCACTCTACTAAACTTATTTTTCTAAATTCACTTCAATTCCATTTATTTGCAATAAGTGTTGGTACAATTAAGGTCGTAAATAATAACATATCCGCAACTCCTAGTCAAAGTAATGTGAAATGCGTGAAAAAAAATTATTGGAAACAAGTAAAATATAAGCTACTAGCTTTTTCCAGCCATTTCCCAGACAAAAAGTTGCCCGGTTTTTTTTGCCAGTGGTTCCAAAAACATGTGTGTGAAATTGCGGGAAAACACCAAGTAGGCTATATGTAATCTATGTATACTTTTTATGTTATAAAGCTGAAGAGTTTGTTTGAATGCGCTAATCTCAGGAACTATGAATCCGATTTGAAAAAATTATTCAGTGTTAGATAGCCCATTTATCGAGGAAGGCTATAGGCTACTTTTTATCTGGGTGCAGAGTGGGAGAAGTTTCTACTGGACGCGGGTGAAACCGCTGGCAGAAGCTAGTTTTTAACCGACTTCCCAAAAAGGAGGAGGTTCTCAATTCGACCGTATTTTTTTAATATAAACAAACACAGATAATAAACAAACCAAAAGCTATTTTAATGAGAAAATTAACATAAGTCTGTGTATCACCTGCGCACGTACGACATAACTTGTGCGTTATGATCCTACGTGTCGGATTTGCATAGTGTACACATTGTTACAGAGCTATGGAGACAATGGACAGGTTTGTATGGATGTAAATGTCATTAATGCCTACTGATCAGGCTGTCTATGAGATTACACCAAAAGGCTTAGTAGCCTTTTATCGTCCCACTGCTGGGCACAGGCCTCCTCTCACATGGAGAAGGATTGAGCATTAATCGCCACGTTTGCTCAATGCGGGTTGGCGATTTCAGACTTTATAGTCCGGTTTTCCTCAAGATGTTTTCCTTCACCTTTTATCAGCCATTGGTATCTAAGATATACGTACATACAAACATAGAAAAGTTGCATTGGTACTTGCCTGACCTGGAATCGAACCCACACACTAATACTTGAGAGGTTGCTGCTTTACCGACTAGGCCACCACGACTACTCCAAAACGATTCACGCAAATTTGTTCGCGAACAAAAATGTGTAGGTATACGAGTACGTTGATGTGAGGCTATAGATAGGATGTATCTGCATCTGTGTGTATAGGTTGCAGTTTCGCAGACATTTTATGATATGTTTGCACGTGTAGCGGTACCACTACCTACACATCGGAAGACGAACCATGCTGCATCGCGCAAGCAGTGTTCGCGCATAACTCGAACATATATAGAACACCCCGCCAACAACTGTCGGGCAGTAGCCCACCGGACACAACACTAGTCCTGTCGGAGGATCCTCCCTTTTCTGCGAGGTATGATGAGCTTTACTCTCTGCTTTCATACCTCTACACGCGCATCTTGCTACTGTTTGCTAGACTGAGTAGATCGGCAGAAACATTTGTGTGCATCACAGTGCTGCATACAGGGGAACTCGCCTTGAGATGTTGTAATTTTGAGATACTCATCAAGAAAAAAAAATGTATTTGGTTATGCCATCGGGTAGAGAATATAACTCACATTTGGAAAAAGAAACTTCCAAATAATCAAAATTTCGACAATGTTACTCAGTTACAGTATCAACTTGAAAACTAGAAGCTATGTATTGAACGGAGCTTCAACGTCAACTAGATACGACGCATAAAAATCCTGTTAAAGTTTAGTAGTGGTTACTAAAAATAGAAACTCATAAAATGCCAAACTATACATTTTTTAGTTTATTCGAATTTTAACCTATCTCGAGAATTCAACTATCAAATACCAACAGTATTTTTCAAACCCGATTGAAACTTGCAGAGAATAGAGCGTTCAAACAAAACTATGTTACAGTATAGACTGGGATCCGAAACTTGAGTGGTAGTTAAAGAGAGAAGGATATAGAACTGGAAAATAGCCGAAAAAAGACTTTTCTTAAATACAGTACTGGCAAGTTTCATTAAAATCCCTTCATTCGTTATTCGTGAATGATTAACAAACAACATAAATACAATGAAACTTCAACGTTTATAGAATTATTCAACCATGAAAATATGAAATTGCTGTTTGAAATTTAATATTTTCATGGTTGTAAAAACTTTAATACTTTCCTGTATCTTTGGGTTTGTTTGCTTGAATGCGCTCATCTTAGAAACTACTCATGTAGTACAGAAAAAAATTGCCTATTTATCGAGGAAGGCTATAGACTACTTTTGGCCCTATCACGCTAAGTAGTTCTCACAGAACGCGGGTGGAGCCACTGGTAGAAACTAGTCTGCAACACAGCAGTAAACACAATAGCCTTATACCGGTACTTAATCATGTTTTCCTTACATTCGTCCAATTATTAGAGTGGTCCCTTTTCCCCTATTCTCCCTTTACTTGATGTTTTCCTGCAGATAAGGAAATAAAAGTAATTCATTAAGAAAGCGTTGGGCTTATGTGTTTGTGTCGGACTGTCATCGTGTTTTGTGTATTTTCGTGTTAAAATGTGTCTTATGTCACCCGTCCAGAGATGTCAAAAATAGTTTAGTTATGACCAGCAGTTCGCCCGCTTCCCGTGGGAACTACTCCGCCCTCCCGGATAAAAAGTAGCCTATAGTCTTTCTCGATAAATGGACTATGAAACACTCTAAGAATTTTTCAAATCGGACCAGTAGTTCCTGAGATAAGCGCGTTCAAACAAACCAACAAATAAACTCTTCAGCTTTATAATATTAGTAGCTTTTGTATTCCTAATACAACATGCAAGGAAAATGCCAGGAAAAAAAACATTATTATTATATAGGCTGATAGCTTCCAGGTCGATTATCGGCCATGTTCTCTCGAAGGAGAACGGCCAGCTGCGTAAGACACTTTAGCCCACAAGCTTTTGCGCAAACACAGGTGCACGCTCTATGCCTTCACTCTCATTGTCAGGGACGGCTTCTTCTTCTTATCGAGTGAGCTGCAGGTTTAATCACCTGACAAGCCCTAGTGTCAGAGTTTTCTCAAATCCGCCTGACGGCCTCTGACGTGGATTTATAACTACGACTGCTACTGAGTAACAATCGAGGACGACGGCTTTACGTGCCCTCCCAGGCACGGGGGTGTAACACCGCCAACTTCCAAACTCCAGGCTGCTTTGTGAAAGTTTCTAAAACCCACAAAGCGATTTCGGCCTGACCCGGGAATCGAACCCGAGACCCGTGGCATGGCAGTCGCGCTATGCGACCACTAGACCAACGAGGCAGTTGAGAGACGGCACTCCTACATGACCTGAGAGACATAAACACGCCTTGGGGTTATTAAAATCCTTCTCATTTTAATGGGTAACAATCACAAAGAAAAACAAAGAAATATTATAACAATAACCATCCAGAATTTAAATATGTAAATGTACTTTACATTGTAGGTCGTTAAGTCTACTTTTATATTTATATCTTTAATAAAAAGTTCTTATTATAAGAGCACAAAGGATTATGAACTATAAAAGGAAAAAAGATAACACTGTAAAGATATCATGATTAAGTAGTGTATCGTAAAAAATATAGTTCTTTTTCATGTGGGATGTAAGAATAAAAACATGTAATCACAGGAAAAAAACATTTTTTTTATATAGGTATTTTAAGTTAAAATATTGTGGTAAGCAAACCCATAAAAAATATGATTTTTTAAATAATTAAATTATTATTTCTGCACAAAATATGAATTAATGCTAGTTTTTTAAACAAACTTCCTTTTTTTATATCTTTTTTTTTGGAATGCAAACAACTGACAGACGTTTTTCTTTTCAAAAAAATCTATACTAATATTATAAAGCTGAAGAGTTTGTTTGTTTGAATGCGCTAATCTCAGGAACTACTGGCCGGATTTCAAAAATTATTTCAGTGTTAGATAGCCCACTTATCAAGAAAGGCTATAGGCTATTTTTTATCCGGGTGCGCCGAGTAGTTCCCACGGGACGCGGGTGAAACCGCTGGCAGAAGCTAGTCTTAAAATATTACTGCTACTTTCTCAAAATATCTAGGTCGTTTTATATTTAGCTTCCAATAAACGTACTTCAACTACTAGCAACAGAATTCAAGATATCCAATCCCATTTCCTCAACCACTCTAAATTACACTTCTAACCTAAAAAGGCTAGCTTTTGACCTAATATTTTAGGCCCTACCCGCCTTTATTAAGATATTATAAGGGTACCATCGTAAAGGCCGAATGTAATAAAAGCGAGCGATGGACGTCGATTAAAGAATGTAGTCCATTTTTATGGCCTCGAGTGTAATAGTATTACTTTAGTGATAAAAAGTAAGTGTACGTCTTTATTCGTGAGTTTTGAACGAGTATTTACATAGGTCGTGGTGGCCTAGTGGGTAAAGCACTAACCTATTAAGTATGTGTGTGGGTTGGATTCCAAGTCAAGCAAGTACTAATGCAACAATGCAACTTTTCTAAGGTTGTAGTATATGTGCCCAGCATATTGACTGCCTCGTTGGTCTAGTGGTCGTATAGCAGACTGCTGTTCACGAGGTCTCGGGTTCGATTCCCGGGACGGGCCGAAATCGCTTTGTGGGTTTTAGAAACTTTCACAAAGCAGCCCGGAGTTGGAAGTTGGTGATTGATACACCCGTGCATCGGAGAGCACGTTAATGTCGGTCCTGCGCCTGATCTTTCTCCGGTCGTGTCGGATTGCCGTCCCATCGGGTTATGAGAGTGAGGGAATAGGGAGTGCACCTGTGTCAGCACAAATGCTTGTGCACTTTAATATGTCCTGCGTAGCTGGCTGACCTCCTTATATGAGAACAGCCGCCGTGGCCGGCAATCGGCTAGGACGCCATCATCAAGTACGTGTGTGGGTTGGATTCCAAGTCAAGCAAGTACTAACGCAACTTTTCTAAGTTTGTATGTACTGTCTTAGTATATGTGCCCAGCAGTGGGACGATACAAAGATGATGATGATTTACCTTCATAAAAAAAATATTGCTCGAGGAAGTGAAACAATTAAAACTGTATGCAAATACGGTTCAATTGTTCTGTTGCTGTTTTCATTTATTTGCACGAGGCAATTTTATTGCTTTTTAATTTATACGGAGAGAATAATTGTTTAAACTACAAACGCTTTTAAATACATATGATTTTTTTGCATACAGATTTATTAAATTGTTTTTATTTTAACTATGTAGTTGTTTTCTGTGGTTTCATCCGCCTGGAAGAACGTTTTCCCATATCCAGACAAAGTATAGTCTATGTTATTCAAGGATAGTCTAGCTTATCAACAGTGAAATATTTTTTCAAATCGGTCCAGTAGTTCTGAGATTAGCGCGTTCAAACAAAGAAACAAACTCTTCAGCTTGTAATATTAGTGTAGATTGCACATCCTCAATTCGCAAGAAATTCTCGTGAAAACATATTAACTTCTTCAGAAAGTATTTCCTTTATTTTATTCCTTACATGTTCTCCCCATATTTACTTTTTCATTATTTTTATCCCGAAGCATTTGGAAACCCTCAAGATTTTCAAACATTATACACGTACTTACAAGCCATTCACACCGTACACTTAACGCTACTCGGCCTAAAACAGAAAAAAGGGTCGCAAATGGAATCTGAGATAGCACAAAAAATATTTTGTTTGCACCCTTTTTAGTGAAAACATCGGGAAACACCTTATTTCCAACCACCTATGAATATATTTATAAGACTCGTGGTTAGAGCATTTGAAAATCCGGAGACGCTATTGGCTAGATGAGGCTATCAAAGGTAGATTGCTAGACAAACTTATAATGTAGATGTGTGCATCAAGTTTTACTAGTGTTTAACGATAGCATATTGTGCACAATGCACATTTTTATAGTTTCATATATTAGATAGGTCCTTTTATTGTATTTTGTGTTAGTGACTTAATAAAATCTGTAGGTACAACTTAAATTTTGCGCCTTCCAACTATAGACTATTCTGTATAATCTGTGCTCACTCTCTACTCCGTCAAACATTAAAACAATTCGTACTTTAAATCTAAATTACATTTACAAAGTTTATTAGTTAATTTTCTTTTGTTGTACTGGGAAAAAATCATTTAGTTTTCTGCATAAAACAAAAGTTAATGGCAAATTAGCCTGGCGTTCACATTTTCCATGGCTTTGCAGTAACAGGCAAGAAAAGCCAGCCACTTTTAACAGATGCTCAGTCTGCTTTAGAAGTCATCGAACATGTATTTATGAATTTACAAGGAGTTCACACTATTTGACACATTGTTTCCCCCCCCCACATTAATTGACTGACTTTTTTACATTTAGATTTGTGATACATGATCACGGCTCCAATTGGTTAAACGCTCTAAGCCCTCTTCTTACACGCGTCGATAATTTTGTTAGCCTGCTTCACTTCTTTGTTTTTAAACAGTAGGTAATTGTGTTTGAGGACTTTTGAGGAAGTTTATAAGCTGTTAAGCATGTTCCTTGTTGATTTTAAGATATTTAGGAACTAAGGAAAATAATTAAAATATTGCTAGCTATTTATGTAATTCCACAAAATGTTAAATATGATTTTATATACAAACTAGCTTCTGCCAGCGGCTACGCCCACTACCCGAGGGAACTATTTCTCGTACCCGGATAAAAAGTGTATGTTGTTTCTCGAGGTCTATTCTATTTCTGTACCAAATTTCATCAAATTCGGCTCACTGGTTTAGGCGTGAAAGCGTAACAGATGGACAGGCAGACAGAGTTACTTTCACATTTATAATATTATTAGAGATATTCATTTGGAAATGGCCAATTAATGTTTTGCATCACTGCCTTTACTTACTTCTATAGTAAAGAGGGTTTTTTTTGTTTGTATCCTGTAGGCTGCGAAACTACGTGAAGGATTTCAAAAATAGTCTCACTGTTGGATAGCATGACTATTCCCGAGTAACATATTTTGTCTGTATAAGTGAAAAAGTTCCCCTGGACGCGGAAGAAACCGCGGAAAAACATCTAGTTTTGAATAAATAACTTGGCCAGCCTCTAAATTCAAATATCTTCACAAAATATCATTCGATTTCAAGACACGACAAATTCGTATTTGATCTACAAACTTTTATGGTAAATAACAATCTTCTAATAGAGTAAAGTAACTTCAGTCTAAAGATAGAAATCCTTAATTAACTTTACCGAAATTAGCGTCAAGTAAACATTTAAAACGATCATGTTTACAGAGTTAATCATGAACACCGATCAATCAATCGCTCATTCATCCCACGCAACAAACCAACAAACATAGAGATCAGAAACATTAAATACAGAAATATCAACACAACTCAATCGATAAGTATCTTAAAACAAATTTCCGAAAAAAAAATCGTATCTAGACATCGCAATCTGAAAAGCTCGTGGCTAAGTCAAAGCCACGCGGATCGATCGATCATAAAGTTAAGCAACGCTTGGCGTGGTCACTCCGTAGATGAGTGACCATCTTGTTATAACGAGTTCTTCCGTGTTTCGGAAGGCATGATAAACTGGTGGGTCCCAGCTGTCATTTGAACATCTTTGGCAGTCGTTACGGGTAGTCAGAAGCCAGAAAGTGTAACAACCAGTCATACCGATGGGTATCGTGTTGCCCGATAACTGGGTTGTGGAGGTCAGAAAGGCAGTCGCTCCATGTAAAACACTGGTTCTCAGCTTGCTATGCCCTTAGAAGTGTACGTGATGAACTCAATATGAAAGTACTGAAAATGGTTTACTATGCACTGGTAGAGTCTAGATTAAGGTATAGTATACAATTATGGGGTAACAGCTACAAGTACAACTCTGATAGAGCATTTGTGCTACAAAAAAGAGCCATAAGAACAATGGTACGCATCCCACAAATAGAGTCTTGTCGGGAGTATTTTAAAACTCTATCTATACTCACAGTACCAAGCCTTTACATATTAATGGTGCTAACTACTCTGGCAAAACACATTAGTGATTATGAAACATGCGAAGAAAGAATCATACGAGAAAAGACACGTAATAAGTACCTTAGACCTAAAGTAAACCCTAAATTAAATATTGTAAAACATAGTGTACATTTTCAAGCTGTGAAATTATTTAACTGTTTACCAAAAGACCTCAAATTAAACTTATATAATACCAACGTATTTAAAGGACAGTTGAAGAAGTATTTATTAGAAAAATGTTTTTATAGTATTGACGAATTTACCAGCCAGTGTTAGTTTTTATTAAAATTGAAAATAAATAACAGATAAAATTGTATTGAAAATTTAATTTATAATGTTTGTTTTATTATGTATTGGGTAATATTGTATTTAATTTCTTTTTTTTTTATATTTATGATAATTATATTTTTTTTTTGAACATTCAGATACAATGTAAATTGTTCTTTGAATAAAATAAATGAAATGAAATGAAATGCATCCATTTAGGCTGGAAACTGACCCCAACTTATTGGAAAAAGGCTAGGTAGATAGTATCGCAATCGAGATAAAACTGTCGCATGTATTTTTTACGTTTAAACCCTTTTTATTCGGGTTGTGTTACACTATTTTTGTGCTGGATCAGAACTCGATTCTAAGTGAATCAGTTACGGAAAATCTTTTCCTTATCGATACAGGTAAACGGTTCCAAGGTTAGATGCGATTGAGAATTTAAATCTATAAATACCGCACGCTGTATTTAGTGCGATGTTTGTGCTAGTTGAGGCCATATATCGATGGATAAGATAAGATAAAAGTCATTTATTCAAAGTAGGCTAAAAATCAGCATTTTTTGAAGGTCAATTTTTCAAAAGATAACCCCCAAAACGCCCACCCTTCACCACTTCCTATGTGTATGTGTATGATATTTTACTATAATTTTTAGTATTTGTTATCAAAGCGGCAATCTGTGAAAATTTCAGCTCTCTAGCTATCATGGTTGACGAGATACAGTCTTAGTAATAAGTGTATATCTTTTTGGTACGGAAACCTAAAAACAGATAAAACATTCAAAGAATTTCCTCTGATTAAATTAATAATACAGTGGAGTGCAAACTGGCGAGACTGCAAATTGTTCACGATGCAGTTTGTCACACAATTCATTAAGAGAATTGCTAAGGAATTTTATCGTTTCACCATTCAGAATTGTAGAATATTTTGTTCTGTGTTTCAACTGTTTATTAGAGCGGCAAGGTCTAGTAATGGGTCTAACAGGGCTCTGAATAGAGAAACAGTGTTGAGTAGTTTTGAAATTAATGTAGGTATCTCTACTGTTTAAAATTCAAAACAGTATTTTGAACAGTTTAGGAATATGAAATTCTATTGAAAACTAACCAAACAAATGTAGTTTATTATTTACTACCCGTTTTCCTGCGGTTTCACTCGCGACCCGTGGGAATAACCTGGGAATAAAATATAGCCTATGTCACTCGTGGATAATGTAGCTTTCGAATGGTGCTGTCGGCATGAGGCCGGAGCCCCACGCGCCAAGATTGCCACCCGACTCATCGCCACTGCAGAGCGCCAGGACACGGGCGGACTCTCGACACCTCCGACGGAGTGCCCAGCCTGGGGCAACGCAAGCGCAGGTGACCTGTGGCCGGCAGGTTGCGATGCGGGAAGATAATCTTTCGCTGCCGGCCGTCGTTTCTTATATGGTCGGCAGCGAAGAGGGATGGAATGCGTCGCCTCCTTTTGCGAGGTAATGTGATGGCCGCAAAGAGGCGGCGGAAAAGGGAGAGAAAGCTGTTACCGTCTCTCCCCGCCGCAGCAGGCGTAAGTGGGCCGGTCGCATGAGTGGCTGATCTCCGCGCAGGCCATGGAGCGACCTGCGGGTGACAGACCGTGGGCGTCTGTCGCCCGAAAGACACCAGGAATCCCAAGACGGTGGGCGGTAGTGTTGCGCGCGCCTCTCGTGTTATTGGAGTTCTGCGGGGTCCCGGCTGGTGGACTGTCCAGCAGAGGATGACGGGGGCCCGCCCGACCATTCTGGGGCCAATGACCGTGTCGGGGTGCGGTAAAATGCTCTGGCGATAGCCCGCTGCTCTCGACAAAAGGTAATTGGAGCAACACCAGGTTGGTTTATGTAGCCGGGTAAAGAGTCGGCACACCCCTCCACCGACCCCAGGTGGAGGTATCATGAGGATTTCCCCCTGATAAAAAGAAAAAAAAAAAAAAAAAAAAAGCTTTCGAATGGTGGAAGAATTTTTAAAATCGGTTCGTTCCTTCCAGAGATTACCCCCTACAAACAAACTTAAAAATTCACAAGCAATTTTACCTCTTTGTAATATTAGTTTAGATTTCAAATTTCATATTCATTAATTTGCTTTCCACAATGTATATGTTAACGGAAATGTATGTAATCCGTCATTGTATACAAATCCTAGGAAATGTATGTAATTCCTAAAATAGCCCGGAAATGTGTGAAANGTAGTAAAATGCAAGCAAGCAGGCAACATGCAATCAAGCATGCATCATGCAGCAGGCATGATTTCTGTCATGGCTCCGGCGCTGCGGAGCTCCGGCGGTCCCACGCGAGTTTATCGTCGCAGATAGCTTTAACGCTCACCACCTTAGCTTCGGCTTGCTGGCCGGCTGAGCCGGCCAGCCTCAGCCGCGGTGGCGAGTGTTACAACCACTTGCTCCTCAACTCGCGGGCCGCCTCGCCCCTCCGCGCCTACGCGATTTTGAATTACACTCTAGGGGTAGGACAGACAAGACTACTTGGAGTCGGATTTACAGCGATTCGTTTTTGCCATTAAAGCCTAGTTTATGACAAACTTTTTATTACAGAAAGCCTTCTTTTTATACATTTCCTAATACGATATAGGAATTATATACAATTCCTAGGAAATGTATACATCTCCCAGGATATGTATCTATTAAATAATTTTTAAAACAATATTTTATACATTTCCTAAATGGCTTCGGAATTGTATACATTTCCTAGGAGTTGTATGCAATTCCTAGATTTTATACATTTCCGTTAACATATATACATAAAATTTTGAAATGTCAAGTCAGTCTTTAAATAAAATTAGGCTGAAATCAGCACTTATTAAAGGAATCAGCAATTTTACAGAAGATAGCCCCAAAAACGCGCGCCCTTCACAATTCTGTCTGTATGATTTGAACAACCGATTCCATGTACCTACACCAAATTCATAAATGTAGTAATATTGAAGTAACTTTTACCCATCCACACATAAGTCGAAGGTCATAATCATCATGATCATCAGCCTTTTATATCATCCCACTGCTAGGCACAGGCCTCCTCTCACTCATAGATCGTCTGAGAGTTATTCACCACGCTTGCTCAATGCGAGCTGGTGATTTCCGACTTTATAGTCCAGGTTTCCTCGAGATATTTTCCTTCACCTTTAATCAGCCAATGGTGTCCAAGATATACTCATAAAATACCCATAGACTCAGAAAATTTTAATTGGCTTTTGGCTGTCCTGTAATGAAACCCACACACTCACACTTGGGAGATTGAAGCTTTACCAGGCGACCACAACTTCAGCAATGTAACTTCAACTTAACCGAACTTTACAAGCCCTTCAACTCACAAACTGCAGTGATTACAAATCCATCCAAATCCCAAACTATTAAAATCCCGTAATCGATTTCAAAATACATTCGAATTCAAACTTTCGAAACTAGCATCAAAATATTTTCGAAGTAGCGAAACACTGAAATGAAATTGATAAGATATTAAATCACGAAGTTCGGTCGAAGTTATATCTTTTAGTTGACAAGCAAACATTGTGGAACTTGTGTACGGGAGCTCATGTTTATGCAATTGGATCAGTGTAGAATCTATAAGTTGTTTGTAGTTTATGTATTGGTTGAAAGATAGTGTTAAATAACGTTTAGTGGATATGTTACTGTAAAAGCCCGAACTGTGGTAAATCCTAGGTTTTACCGGTAAATCCTAGGATTTACCAACTCTCAGTGGTAAAAGTCCGAACAATTCTTTTATTTCGGACTTTTACCAGTATTTAATTGGTAAATCTTAGGATTTGCCGCAATGACACGGTAAATGTTGATAAAAACATGTCATAACGTATTCAGCGCGTTGTCTTGCACTCATGGACAATCCGTCATTCCCCATTACCCGTACCACCACGCGCCTCCGCGAGCCTCCTTGTGAGAAAATTGTTGACTGGAGGACAAGGATTCAAAAACCGGCCAAGTGCGAGTTGGACTCGCACACGAAGGGTTCCGTTCCATTATTTATGAAAAATAAACGTACCTATTTCCTACAACTAGTCAAAATATAAACTTTTATCGGCAACGAAAAATAACTTTGTTTTTCATACAAATATATGAATAACAAAGTTATAATTTGCGGTTCCTGAAAAAGTTATATCTCAAAAACTGCTGACTATATTTCATTCAAACCAATTTTGGGTGGTAGTTTTTATTGAGATCCATTACATATATTTTTTTCAGATTTTTCACTTTAGTAGTTTAAAAATGACAGGGGGTTTTATACACATTTTAGCACTTTGGAAGTGTCTTACTCTGAAATGATTAACTTTCTGAAAAAATCGTATAAAAAACCTCCATACCATTTTTTAAGACCTATTTATAGATACCCCACACGTATAGGATTAACAAAAAAAATAATAATTTCAGTTTCATGTATGGGGAGCCCCCCTAATATTATTATATTTGTAAGAAAATCGTAAAGCGGTCAATGTAATACATCTACTTACCAAGTTTTAACTGTGTAGTCTTAATAGTTTCGGAATAAAGTGGCTGTGAAATACAGACAGACATGACGAATCTATAAGGGTTCCGTTTTTTGCATCCGGCTACGGAACCCTAAAAATATAACAGTCTCAAAGAATGCTTGTCGAAAAAATTTACTAGCAAATCATCAGGATTACTTTGTAATTCCAAATGCCACAATAGCACTCCGTGTTGTAACAAATAATATTTTTCTTACTAAGTACAGACAACAGCAGGTAAACGTATACGAATCTGTCAAATTTTACCAGTCAAACATTAACCTACCTCCATTGTGATAAGGATGAAAATTTATTGCAGAAATTTGATAGATTATGGTAAGTTGATGTGCTGTCGTCTGTAACTAATCATTAATGACGATTATTTTTTTTTTAATTAGTTCCTAAATACCAAATTATAAAAAAATACCGATTCAGTGAGATTCAATTAGCCAACATAAACGTTATGTTTGTCGGAAGATATTTAATTTGTGTTATTCGAGAAGTATTTTTCCGTTCTTTCAAATAGTTATTATAAATTAATAAATAAAAAGTTCAAAAGAAAATAGGATTGGACTTGAATAATTAATTAATTGGACAAGAGATTAATAATTAATTACTCTCATATAATCATATTATACACATAAATAAACATGTATGGTTCATAATATAATTGAAATAAATGATTAAGTATTAATATTTTTTTAATTCCCATAATATGTACTAGCCATCACTAATAAAACCTAGAATATACTAAATTCTAATGTAAAAAAAAATGTTTTTCGACATTTACCGTACCCTTGAGGTAAATCCTAAGATTTACCAATTAAATGCTGGTAAAAGTCCGAAATAAAAGAATTGTTCGGACTTTTACCACTAGGAGTTGGTAAATCCTAGGTTTTACCGGTAAATCCTAGGATTTACCACAGTTCGGGCTTTTACAGTAACAGATATAACTATAACAACGTTTTTTAAGAAAGAAAAATCCCTACTAATATTTTAAATGCACGTAAAGTAACTCTGTTTGTCTGTTACGCTTTCACGCCTAAAACAGTGAGCCGATTTTGATGAAATTTGGTACAGAGATAGAATAGACCCTGAGGAACAACATAGGCTACTTTTTATCCGGGTACGGGAAATAGTTCCTTTGAGAAGCGAGCGAAGCCGCTGGTAGAAGCTAGTTTTGTATATGTGAAGAGTTTGTTAGAATGCACTAAGCTTAGATACTAGGCCTTTAAAAAAATATTTCAGTGTTAGATAGCCCATTTATCAAAGAAGATTAAAGGCTACTTTTTATCCGCGTGCGTGGAGTGGTTACCACAGAACGCGAGTGAAACCACAAGCAGAAGTTAGTTTTATAAATAAGTGTAGACTGTTAGGCTATTTCAACTAATTGATCCTACACGTCATTTGACTGAACTAATTAATCTCTCATATATTTTTATTTGATTCCTTTGCTAGCAAAGAAATCCTGTACTTCAATAATCGTTTCCTCAGAGTTAATTCGACTAAATCAACTTCAATCAGTTAAAATAAAAGAAGAAGAAAAAAAAACACTCCTTCATCGATTTTTCTTCAATGGAAATCCGTTTTTCTGTTATGCAAATAAGCGAGCTAGCTTCTCATAATTTCAAATGTTAATTGCGATTGGAATTTTCTACAGATTAAATATAGGAATCGCTGGTAGTAATTATTATCTTTAATTTTTTGAGAGTTATTGTGGGTGGGTGTCTAAGAAAATTAAAAAAATAGGATTCATATTAACCATCTTTATCCTTTCAAAAATAATTATGAAACTATTTATTTCTACATACATAAAAGCACTTCCAATGTATAAGATATTTTATTTATTCATTCAAATGAAATTGTCTTTTGAAATTATAAAACAAATAAACATATTTTTAAAATCGCTGCCAAAATGCATTGCAAACATTTCATACAACCGAAATATTTTTCACAAAAAATAAATTGGACATTAAAACACGAAAGGTTATTATTTTTATGTTTAACGCTACACATATAACATTAAATTTGTCAAAAAAAGAATCTCATATCAAAACCGCAATTTCATTTAAAAAATAAAATTAAACGTGAAATTAAATTAAACGTGTAAAATGAGACTACCTATTTTTAGCCTTTTTCGTAAAAATGCTTTCGTCAATTTGAAAAATGTTATGTTTAAAAACATTCTCATTTGAATTTAGAAGAAACACAGTTATTTTAAACAAGGAATTTTTTAACCTTTTTTGGCAACGAGAGAGCATTTTTAGGGTTCTTGTTTGAGCAAAACTCATCCGTGGGTCCTCCTTTTGTCATCTTTTCACATCAAAGGGACTTGTACATCAAAAAACAAGTGTTTGTGAGCTTAAATGTTGCAATTTGCTGTACTTTGCGGTTCCCTTGGGCGCAATTTTTCCTTGCAAACTGATGAGTATGTGTCTACGATGTGTGTTAACGTAAAAGAAGGAATATTGGTTAATCTTACTATTTACTAGTGTTTTTTTTAGGATTTACTAATACGAGGAAATGTGTATATTAATACCTATTTAAAGTATATGGAACATCTGTATGTACCTATAAAACAATTTTATCGACTTTCGGTATTTTTATAATAAGTTAAAATAGTAATAGATTTTACCAGTGACGGAAAAATGATGGTTATGCTTTTGGTTTGTCATCTGTGTCTTTGGAGCAAATCCTAAGATTTTTACTAAGATTCACAAAATTACGAAATAAACAAAAACCGTAGAATATTTCAGACTAAGCTATGATTCGAAATCTATTTTAAAAAAATATTATTTTTAAAATTAATTTTGCCTGTATTAGAAAATATTAAAATTTACCGCAGTTCGAACTTTTTCAGTAACATTATGTAGTATATTGTGGAAAATATACGCAGGTGCAAATAAGTTGTGAATATGATTGATGTTGACGTGTCTAAACGAGTTTTTATGTTCGAGGATTAAGGTTCTTGTAGCTAGAGCCTATTTACTCTTTAAACGAAATTATGTTCTATACTTTATGTTTTGGAGTATTTGCCATAGGTACCATAATTTTTAATACACTGAAGAATGTTTACGATTATTGACCGTTAATAAAATAATCAATTTGGAATCTAATCGTCGCCTTCTCAATATTTAATCAAATTCAAAATAGTTTGATAAAAATAATCTATTTTGATGATAATCTTTTGAATCAATCCTAAAGTCATTTTAGACTAAAATTATTTAATCGCTGCCTGTAAAATCTGTAAAATCACAACTATCAGTTTCAACGATTTTCAACTAACAAAATTTGCTTTTGTTTTTTCTTTCCCATGAGCATTATCTTGTTTAATATTTAAAGCAGTATTTAAATGACAATACCCACAGATATATAATAAATATGCATCTGCAATATATTATCTGCATACATCGGATATGCAGCGAATGCAAATTACGTTTCGAAGCTACTCCTGTCAAGTTGTGACGTCATGCAATGATATGATAATATTGTGGAGTAATATCATCTAGAATGTATACATAGATGTATATCTTAGTTAAAAGGGTCTAGGATTAGCCCGATTTAGGTTAAATTGAGTATAAAAGCACAGAATAATAAGTACAAGTACAGAAGATCCACTTCCCGTAACAATTCATAGAAATAGAGACTCTTGATACTAAGCAATAAAGTTCAATTCAGCTCGCATAAGCGCTCAGTACCTATCGAGATATTCACCTAAGTATTGCCACTCTCTTCTAACGCTTAGCTCTGTCGCTGTCTGGCGCCGAGTGACGCGATACCTATGTCGCTAGGGTTGTCGGCTCGCCGATGCGTTGCTACCTACTACTATAATATTCATCGTCTATCTATCTAACTATTTGACCACCTATTCTATCTTACGTTTGATGCGTATGATTGATTACTCAGTCAATTAAGTAGATACTAAAACGAATTTTACAGTCTCTCATTTGTAATAAAAAAATGAAAACAAACCTTTACTCAACTCAAGTAGAAAGATACTCATTATACAGAAAAGTTACTTATATCATACAGAAAAGTTGTGGAACAAAAACATCAAAAAATCTGGTTTGTTTACATTTTTACTATTCTTAATTCTTAATTAATTCTAATCTCCTAACGCGTTGACCTATTTATATGATTCAAACGGATAAAATAGTTTTAGACTTAGGCCTTTCATTTGACACCTTAATCGTTAAAATATATCAACAAACAAAAAGTCACATTTTCAAGTTGCTCTCGTAATTATAAAAAAACAAATTCCTTAAATTCAGACATGAGTCCATATTATTAGTAAGTATCAACAAAGTAACTAATTAATGTTAGTAAAATGAAGAATGTGAAGTTTATAGTTTATTTAAAAATAAATTTGAATTTACCTACATTTTCTCATCTGCAGGTAATGAAAAAAATGATAATCCCACGTCCTTTTGTCTTGACACACATCCATCAAAAGAGCAATACTTTAAACCAGCCATTCTCTCTTATTTTAAACTTATTTTAATAATAAAACTTCCACCAAACACAAGTGCGAGCTCAACGCGTGAGCAGCGACACCCATCAGTCGGTGAGGCGCCGTCGCCGCGCGAATTTATAGGCATTTATCGCTGTAGGTACGGCCGAGTGGCGGTGGCCTGATAAAAGGTACTATCTTAACTAATCTATACTAATATTCGTGAAGTATTGTTTGTACGTAAAGGCTCCGAAACTACCGAACCGAATTGAAAAAATGTTTCACTGACATACTTACATTTGACTATCTCTGGGTAACAAAATCTATATTTTATTCGGATACGGGGGGAATTTACCCCTGAACGTGGATGAAACAGATCGTAACAGCTAGTAATATAGAAAGACAACTTACAGTTGGAAATAATGTTACTTGATAATATTACTTCATATGTTACTTGATAAAGAAAAAATACGTAATTGTAAGTACGGAAGACACGCTACGCCAATGCCAAATGGGTCATTCTTCTTTTTAACCTACAAAAGTTTGTCTTCCTCTCGAAAAAAATGATTATTTTGATCAGATTTTTTTGTGTTTTTATCAGTTTTCTAACGTTTTTCACCTCCGTATACAAAACATAAAAGGTTAAAAATCTTTAATAATAATTCATATCGTGAATATCACAGAATATTTTAAGTTTGATATTCGTGTAAGAAAAAATTTACCACTCTGTCACATTTTATATTAGCTATTTTTTTGAATATTTTTAACAGCTAAGAGTTTCTGTTTTTTTGAGCTAGAGTTAGTAAATATTTGTTATTTAGTTAAGCATATGAATAATAAAAATATGAAGATCTGACCTGATATAGTACAAAAAACTTGTTTGTGACGGAGGTGTTCGAGAGACACGTCTAATTCTGATAAAACTTTGAAATTATGAAAAATAGGTAAAACTTTAAAGAGCAAGTTGCTTTTGGAACCCACGATGATTAAATGACAGTTCGAAATGACACCATTTCATTTGAGAAAAATGTATATATATTTTTTAAATCAATTTTTTATATCAAAAAGTCCTTCGTTCAAATTGTAGGTTAAAAAGAAGAATGACCCAAATAAAGTTGTGAAAATGCAAGAGAATTATGTCGACAAACCTTCCTAAAAAGAGGCAAGTCGTAGATAGTTAAAATAAATCAATTAAGATTAAACTTTGTGTGTTAAGCTATAGCTTATATAGAATTGCGTTGAGTACTCCCCTCGTGATGCGAGTGGAATGGGGGAAATCATCAAGTACGTAATATAACACCACAATATCATGCGTGTAAAATTATCCCTAAAGGATTGAGTGAGGTAACCATGCTCCCATTCCACTACTTATATTTAGGGATAAAAGTAGGTCATGGCAATTTTTTAAATAAGGACAAATTTTTCACGCGTATTTTTTTACGACAGGCATAAAATTGAACACTTAACGTTAATGTAATAAACATTGGTTTTCTTTACAAATACAATCTTTTGTCTACCTAGCTTTTTGCCAACTATGTATGGGTCGACTTTCAGTATAGTTTCTAGCTAAGTACTAGTGTTTTACATGGAGTGACCGCCTAACTGATCTCCTCAGCCCAATTACTCGAATAACCTAACACCTCTCGGCCAGACTTGTGGTCAGACTGCTGACTACTCAGGCAGAAGCATGAACATCAGCTAGTAGTATTTTTTCTAGTAGTTTTTACAGCTATGTTGTGGTCGAGTTTCAGTCTAGCTGAATGCATTTGACTACCAGTGTTTTACATGGAGCGTCTGTCTATCTGATCTCCTCAACCCAGCTGCCTAAGCAACCCTTGGTAAGACTGGTTGTCAGACTTCTGACTACCCAGGCAGAATCATAAGCAACAGCTAGTATGAAAATAATATTCGAATTTACATTCTCAACACCCTTTTACTAAGTAGGTATTTAAGTACTTACATACTAACACGATTATACCATTAATATTATTGTGAACGATTCCATTTGTATTTTTTCGCATAATGATTAAATGAAAATGGCATTTCAATGCTACGACTCAAGTACTGAGTACAACATTATGGCTAAGTAATGTTAATTACACTAAGCAACAACGAAAAAATATCCAAGGTGAAATATATGATTTCTTGTAGATCATTTGATACTGAATAAAAGTCCGGAACATAAAATTGGTCTAGCACGTCGGGATTTGGAGATAAACCATGCTTATAGTGCTAAAAACGCGATTTTTAACGATATTTAACGTTAATTTTTGGAGGACAAAAAAAAATTGTAGTATTTTTTNATGATTTCTTGTAGATAATTTGATACTGAATAAAAGTCCGGAACATAAAATTGGTCTAGCACGTCGGGATTTGGAGATAAACCATGCTTATAGTGCTAAAAACGCGATTTTTAACGATATTTAACGTTAATTTTTGGAGGACAAAAAAAAATTGTAGTATTTTTTACCTATACCATCACATAGTACTACTTTCCCCGCGTTCAATCCATTTTAATTTATATTTTTACGACTTTTCTTTCCCAAGATATAGCATTTTATATCTACATCGGAGTTTTTCATACTAATAGGTCAAATAGAATATAGGGGAGATCGAACTACCGCAGCTGAAAACGTATAGTACGTCAATGAAAACTCGTAGCGTTAGGAATTTAAATGGGTTGGTGTCGGCAAGAGTAGTATTATATGATGCCACAGTTAAAAATTTCCAGAAAAATTTGCTGTCCTTCAAAATTTACATCAAATATCGTTAAAAATCGCGTTTATAGCACTATAAGAAAGGTATATCTCCAAATCCTGACGTGCTAGAGCAACTTTATGTTCTGGACTTCAATTCAATATCAAATAATCTACAAGAAATTATATATTTCACCTTGGAGAAAAAAAAAGTTCTTTTTTTGTTGCGTTGTGTTATTATTAAAATCAAGCCGTCTATAAATGACAGGTTTATATATCAAATTGAATATATTATAACTAGATAATACCTGGAGCATTTTTTATACCTACTATGAGTTGTTGTTTTTTCACATCCCTTATCACGGTAGCCTATCAAATTATCACAAAAATTAAATTAAAAAACAACGCTTACTTAGTACATGTTTAAAAGTGTACTAATATATCATGTTTTGGGTTCCGTACCCAAAGGGTAAAACGGGACCCTAATAATGATATAATGTCTGTCTGTCTGTCTCCACGCTGTATCTCATTAAGCGTGATAGCTAGAAAGCTGAAATTTTCACAAATGATGGAACAAATGAACGGAAATACCGTTGCCGCTATAATAACAAATACTAAAAATTAAAAAAATATATATGAAGGGGGGTCCCCATAAAATAAACCTGTGAAATCCCAAATTATAACTTTGTTATTCATATATTTGTATGAAAAACAAAATTATTTTTTGCTGCCCGAAAAATGTTTGTATTTTGGCTAGTTGTAGGTAATAGATACGTTCAATTTTCATAGGAATGGTACGGAACCCTTCGTGCGCGAGTCCAACTCGCACTTGGCCGGTTTTATTATATGGCTTCCCTTAATATGGACATTCTCTACCGTGCCTCATATCGGTATATCCCTAACTTGAGCATACAACTTTACCCTGCAGCCTTTTGCAGTTGATCACTCCATCTTGCCGAAGGGCGTCCCACACTACGTTTGCCTAGCTCTCTACTGAACAACCTGTTTACCCTAGTGGTTTTACCCTTAAGAGTGAAGTGGGGAAAATGCTACAGGGCCTGTTACATTCATTTTATTAATGATTTTCCCTTTTTTTTAGTTTTTTTTTTGTAATGAAATATGGAATGTATGATATGATAGTCCTGATTTTTTTGCAATAATGTTTTTAGTGAATTTATTCAATATCTAAATATATTTTTTTTATATCAGGTATTATTAGTTGAAAAACGAAAAAAAACTATAAGAAATATAAAAATAACCTTTTAACCTATTTATATTTTTTAATGTATTTGCATTTTCAATATTTAAAATGTAGATACGGTTTCAAATAACGTAAGTGAATAACCCCCAAAAAAATTTAAATACAAAAAAAATATTAAAGCAAACTAGACTATAAATAATACAAATATTATAACGTGCGTATAAACCAAAAAAAATCCACACTATTCCTTCAATTTAACGCTATATCTCCAACACAGCTCTATCCTGTCTACACGACACTCGTGACATTTATTGCGACAAGAGACAACTGTCGTCAGTGATGTCACAAAGGAACTGTTGAACTGTGAACAGCAGATATTTATGTCTGACACTTTGTTTCGCAATTTCTGTTGTAGACTTAACTTAATAATTTGAGGAAACTGGTCTGATAATATCAGAGAAAAAATCGTGATAAATGGTGGTTGTATTGTTAATTTTAAGGTTTTTTTTTCTTATGGCTATATTATGTAAATCCGACCAAGTTCTAGCCAGACTCGTGCACGAAGTTTTCCATACAAAAATCATGTTTGTTGTCCATAATATTATCATCTATACTAATATTATAAAGCTGAAGAGTTTGTTTGTTTGTTTGAACGCGCTAATCTTAGAATTTACTGGTCTGATTTGAAAAATTCTTTCAGTGTTAGATAGCCCATTTATCGAGGAAGGTTATAGGCTACTTTTTATCCTAGTGCGCGCAGTAGTTCCCACGGGAAAGCGGGCGAAACCGCTGGCAGAAGCTAGTAATTAAATAATTTTTATTTTATTTTAGGTTGCAGTATTTGTTATTAAAACGGCAACAGAAATTCATCATCTGTGAATATTTCAGCTCTCTAGCTATCATAATTCACTAGATACAGCCTGGTGGCTGGCAGATGGAGAAACGGTCAGACGGACAGACAACGAAGTCTTAGTACTAGAGTCCCGTTTTACCCTTTGGGTACGGAATCCTAAAAAGGACATAATCTTATGACTACCCTTCCACAGTCTCATTGCTTAACTTACATGAATTGACGCTACTCTGGCACTTACCCAGTCACTCAACTTAGCTATAAATACTAAAACGCTTTAATCTCAACCCCTTACTAATAATTGCTGAGCCCTCAATTCTTCAAACAAACCGCGTCCCATTCAACTAAAGCGTACCTTTATTGAGAAAATCAGTATTCAATGAGCGTGTATTTGCTTAAAACTACTTAAAACCTTGTCTGAGCATAGCTTAGGGTAAAACAAACATGTCTGGGAGTCAAACTATTGTCGTTTAAGCCATCTTCAAATAAATTGCTGTGTGTTTGCTGCTAAGATTTATTTAATTAATTGCTTTATTTTTGGCCTTCTGTTTTGACAGTTTAGCATTGTTATCGATTGGTTTAAGTAGGCTTAGATGTGTTTGTTATGTTTGGTCTGTTGGGGACAAAATGTTGATATTGAGTGAGTTTCTTGAAAGTCAGTGTGTCATTTATTTTGTTCTTATAAATCACGTTCTTTTAATAAATCAATAAAGTCATGATGGCTGATTAAAGGTGAAGGAAAGCATCTCGAGGAAACCTGGACTAAATTCTGAAATGACGAACCCACATTGAGGAAGCGTGGTGAATGATGCTCAATCCTTCTCTCTGTGAGAGGAGGCCTGTGCCCATCAGTGGAACGATAAAAAAGCTGATGACGAAATGACAAACAAATAAAGTTATGGCGTGTAAGTCATCTTTAGTATTATGTTGCAATTTATCATTTATGGGTTTTTACGTATTTTTTAAACTGTAGCAAAAAAACTCAATTTTTTTTAAATATTTTCTACCTAAAATAGGTCGTTGATTTCTACAATTTTAAAAATGACCAAAAAAATGTCATATTTCTACAAACAAATACTCAAAAAAGAAAATTAAGTATTCCATCATGTAAACACTTATTAAAGACATTATTTAAATAAAAAGAACTTAGTATTCTGAAGCAATAAAACTACTTAGTCTTGTCTGAGCCTAACTTAGACATTTACCAACTTACATTGAAACGGTATTACATTTATACTCAGACTGTGATCGATCTTCGTTTACTTGAAAACGTGCTTAAAAAGATTAAGTATAAAATATTATATTTTATATTATGTTTATTTCTTAAAATAGTCCAACTATGTTGGGGTCGGCTTCTTGTCTAAAGTACCAGTGTTTTACATGTAGTGACTGCCTATCTGACCTCCTAAACCCCGTTACCTGGGTATCCCGAAACCCCTTGGTAAGACTGGTTGTCAGATTTTCTGATCTTTTCTGATCTTGTGAAATAATTACCAGCGCAAAACCATAGTTCTTTCATTTTTAGTAAATTTTTCAAAATCTCTTCTCAGCATAAAAAGTGCACCAGTTGCGAAGTGTACCAAATGCGTCAACCCCAATCAAACGTAGCTTCCAAAATTTTAGGAACTCATTAAAAACCAAATTGTTTTTAGGATTCCGTACCCAAAGGGTAAAACGGGACCCTATTACTAAGACTTCGTTGTCTGTCTGTCTGTCTGTCTGTCTCCAGGCTGTATCTCATTAACCGTGATAGCTAGAATGCTGAAATTTTCACAAATGATGTATATCCGTTGCCGCTATAACAACAAATACTAAAAATAAAAAAATATAATTTATTAAGGCTGTTGATAAATTATAATAAATCAAGTTAAATTATAATATATCAAGGCTGTTGATTTATATTAATTAATTGTATACTTGTAGCAGCGCCATCTATTAGAAATAATGTGCAGCTTAAGTAACTCACACTTGACCATTCCTATTGTACTTTTTTCATAGATAATGGTACGGAACCCTTCGCGCGCAAGTCCAACTCCCACTTGGCCGGTTTTGGATATAACAAAAATATGTGTTCCCACACAAGACATTTAACACTCGTTGAAAACCTACAAGTACAAACTTTAACTAAACAAAAGCTTTAGTTAACAAAGTTTAATTTTCCATTTCGAAGGTTGAAATTCAACCCTGATAACATTATATTGTTTTAGTTGGTAAGATAATCAAGTATTCGTGTTAGTTTCACTTAATTGCTTTGAAGGTTCTTGTTATTAATCCTGTAAAAATATTTCAGTAATTAACTAGATTGTTAGTTAAGTTTTATAGGGTGGAAGATAACGGTAAAAATATTTCTCGTATTTATTTTTCTAGTTACTGTACTTGTTGAATAAAATTTCAAGAAAAAGCTGCTGAAAATTTTTTTGGATTACTTCACGCATTGGGTATATGTTATGAGAGTGAGGGAATAGGGAGTGCACCTGTGTCTGCGCAAATGCTTGTGCACTATATTATGTCCTGCGCAGCTGGCTGATCTCCTTATATGAGAACAGCCGCCGTGGCCGATAATCGGCTAGGATGCCATCATCATATGTTATTACCTAAATTTTCGAGTTTTTTCTTTCTGAATGAATATTTGTATAGGAAACAGTCACAAACTATTCGTAACACCTTGCATTGAATAAAACGAACGTGTATTAATTTTACGAAAATTACCGAGAAAATTATCTAATACAAAAATAAAT
>NWSH02000296.1:10805148-10833060 GCA_002382865.2 Heliothis virescens | reverse complement strand
TGAAGACATCTATGCAATACCACAATCGTATATAAAGCTCTTTAGCTTCGAACAGCAGTACACCTAGACAACATCCCAAAAAATATGGTCCTCGTTCACGAACTTTTCTCGTCCATTGCATGAATTGTTTGAAGTATGCTTCCGGCGCTCCACGAACATTAAATGTATTAATTATATTAATTTGCTATTAGCATCTAAACACACATACTCTATTGAAATTACTCCCTGACAACGAATCCATTCTATACCAGACCATATCTACAGATCCCTAAGCAAATCCGCAAGCTAGATGGAGTGAAATTTTATTTTTTATTCTAAAATATTGAGTTCCTGTATTATAATCGCATACCTATAGTTCAAGAAGTATCAGTGTAAAATTTCAGTTGAAGCAAGAAATCGTTTGATGGTGCGCAATTTAAGGTTGAAGTTAGAAAAGGATCTTGAAAAAAATTTTTATTTTAGAAAAATTTTATAAACATAAATTTGCTTAAATATTTTATTAATACATTGCTGAAGATAGTAAAATTAAACTTAAACTATGAAAATATGAATATTTCACAGTCAATATTAATCAAACTTTAAAGACAAATCAATTATCTCTCCTCATCTATTAAACTATTAATGAAAACTTAAACAAAAACAATTCAATTTATTTGCTATTGTTATACTTTAATAAAGATAAAAACAAACTAAAATTCAAATTAACACATTTTTTTTTTTTATTCCGAGGAAACAAAATTCGTAACTTCATATAGCAGTGCGCCACTTGAAAACATTTGACGTAGACCACTTACCATAATTTTTTGACAATTGCAGTAAACGCTTCCTATACGGAATCAACGATTATACGTACAGAAAAGAGCCTTTAAAATTTTTGAACTCACTATCATTCTCTCTCTCTCGTACCTAACGACGCACCTCGAACAGGCATGTTTCTCAACGACGTACACAACTCGACCACCACCACCACACCTCTGCCTTTGTATCATCATACCTAGCCGTCTCTCGTTCCAGCCGCTGCTGGCTTTCCGTCCTCACCTCGGATAACACTCCGCTCCACCCACTCCCCCCCCATCGCACCTCCTGCGGTCACCTCTCTTCCACCCTCTCCCGGAAATTTTTAACAATCGTCATTACTTCCAGAGATTACCCCTAACAAACAAAACCTACCAATTTACAAACAATTACCTCTTTATAATATTATTTATGTATATTGTAGCTAAAATATTTCTTGTAATGAAAAAAAGTTCTATCATTAATATCAATATAGGTATTGAAAAAAGGAAATATGAGGAAAAAAATTGGATACCGTTCATAGTATTTACGTGATTTTGTCAGCAGAGGCGATATTAAAGTCAACGGAATGGGTATTTGTTTTAATTTATTATTGTTATAGGTATACTCGTTTTTTCTAAGTAATGATGTATTGGTATCAAAAAAGTTATTTTTAAATTCAACGCAATGGACAAAAAAATCGTAAACAATACATATTTTTTTAATGTTGTCAGTACTTTCGAAGCTAGAGCTTATATACGATTGTGGTATTGATAGATGTCTTCAGTTAATAAATCCCTTCTCTAGTAAGAGTCCATCTTTCAAAAGGATTTTCCAAATACACCATTTCGTAGTAACATACCTCCTATCGATTGGTAGTACTTCATAACTTAGAGCAGATTTTAGTTATTATTTAATTATACAGTGACCTCTAATGGGTTAAGCACGCTCTAACTCCATATATACTTATACGAGAAAATACTGTACGCAAAGAAAGCTTTATATTGATGTATCACTTAACGCTAGAGGAGAGATAGACCAAAACGCTCAATCTCCTTTAATAAAATTTTACCTCTACTAATGGCCAGTTTCTGAACACCTTTATCGGTGGTTTATCTATTCATTTTCCCTTAAAAATGAATAGATAACCTTTCGATAGCGAGACTCAGAAACCGGCCATTAGACATTTAGAGGTTAATTTGTGAAAAAAAAACTAAAATTTTATTTTTTTTGAAAAAGAAGGATTGAGAGGTACTTACTTATTGTTATTTACTATATTTTTTTCATAAAAACTACGTGTAACACTATTTTCTGGTATTAATGAACTCTTAAAAGGAAATGTTCCTATTTTGCAAATTTCAAAAGTCGGTAGCGACCCCTAAATATTAAATTAAAAATAAATAAAAAATCCTGGTATGTTTTCTAGTGGAATAGATTAGAATAGGGGGTTGAGAGAGATGAAAATAAAAAAAAAAAAATTTTGGGTCTGTTATGAATCACCCTAGTGAAGATGCTAGATTTTGACCGAATTTGTAATAAATATTCATTTGTGAAAATGTTTCTTTTGCCATTTTCAAGCTATAAATATATTTTTTATGTAAAGTAACGTGTTTTAAAATAACCGTCTTAAATAAAATAACACTTTTTGGAATCTGTGATTTTTAGTTTGTTACAATATAATGATTTTTTATATTTATATTATAATATTTTTCTAAAGAATCCGTTAATATTTAACTTCATACACATGAAATAATTATTATTTATTGTTTAATTATAACAGCCTATCTGAAATTACGCAATGAAAATAATGCATCATTTGCATATCGTCACGTCAATCAATTTTCTGACACAAATTACGCAACTACCACGCGGTTTCAAAGAAATTATCAACGCGTATAGAGATTTATAACTGATAATTAAATGCGTATTAAATCCTATAATATTTTAATATTACAGAAAAATATATTTTGTTCTATTCACCTGTTATTAACGAAGAAAGTGGCTTTAAACACTGGGGATAGTTTTGAAACTTTATAATAAACGATTATGTAACTTTCAAACACCGGTTTTATCATCAAAAATAATACACAAAAATATGCAATTTTTACACCTGGAATAAATAATAAACACCATTTAAGAATACACAGGAAAAATACTCAAAAAACTCACCTAAAACACTATTAACACATCACAAAAAAACACACAAACAATTTTTTTTATTTTTTCAAAAATCTCCGACACTCACTTTGGAATACCACATTTTTTTTCCGATAGACTTTTTCGAATGTCACTTCACTATATTTTCACTGCGCGCGAAATGTTTTGAAAATCGAACAGACGTGCAGCCGTCCCCGTAACGAGCAACCTTCTACCCCCCACCCGGCTAAAGCTATGCGTTGTGTACCACGCATGCGTTGTGAATAAATTTCTGTACCCTATAGCTTTAACATATTTATTTCTTTATTTAAAACATATTTTTGTTATACTGAAAAGTAGGTTTACTATTATATGCTACTAGCAAAAAAAACTTTGCAAAAAATATGACTGTTTTCGGATAATATTTTTGGAGCGAAGTGTTCATTATTTTTGTAGTGTTCCGATATTGAATTCAATATGTTTTTGTTTTTATTGCGGTGGGTATTGTAAGGTTTGTTCGTTAAAAAAACGTTTGTCATGGTCAATTTACTGAAAACCACAGTTTTTCCCAAAGGCAAAATATGATGTGACAATATCGACGGGCAATATTTATATGTATATTTTATAGGCATTTTTTTCGAATAAATGTTTTTTCTGGAAATGTTTACTGCTTCAGTTTAACTATAAGCGTATAAAAACAAAAAAACAATTTAAAAGCTATAGGTACCCATACTACCCATTTTATCAAGAGCATTTTAGTGGAAAATTTGATCATAAACAAAAACACATTCAAATACGGCTAGTATACACTGACGTATTTCGGAAAATAAAAAAAAACATACAACATAGCATAACCACGTCCTTGAATTTGACCAGGATGCAAATCAACAGCTTGTGTATGTGTTACAGCTAATACCCGAAGTGCGGCTACACCTAGTTTTAGCCGGTTAGAACTAGGTGTAGCCACTTACTCTTGGTTAAACCTAGTATTAGCCGATTATTTTCGGGTAAAACTAGGTGTAGCCTTCATCATGCCGGCTACAACTAGGTTTGGCCATTCCCTGTTGGATAAAACTAGGTCTCTCCGATATCATTCCAGCTAGAACTAGGTCCAGACTAATCCTGTTGGATAAAACTTAGGTGTGTGTCCCGCCAAGCCTTCCGCATATATAGGGTGAATGCCAATTAGTGACCGATACTTGAACACGTGATTTTACTCATGATTACAAACAAACTTTCCCCAAGATGTTTTTTTATATTTATATTATATTGTATATATATATATATGTATATTTCAAAAATATTTTCTACTATATACACACACAAAACAAGAGCTCTTTGGCTTGGTTGCTGAAAGAAGCAACTCTTCGCGTGATATATAGAGCAGTTTATCACTCTAGCATGTTGGTTGGATACGGTCGCGCTTAAATCATGGATATAAGGAGATTTAACATAATATAAGCGGTTTTTCAAGGATATTATTGTGGTTTTTATTTGGCTTTTTACTGTAAATTATTTTTGAGATGTTTTAAATCTTTGATTATAGAATTAAACTAATTCTGCAAGTCTTGCAACCTACATATTTCTTGTTATTTCTTAATAGTGTTAGATTTCGTAAAGTGTTTTGAATTTGCCATCAAATTATAATATAATATTAACAAGATATATTCACCAATTACTTTAAGCTGATAAGCGATTTTTTAGATAGGGGTACGGACTTATATTGAGGGATGTAAAAGTAATTTTTTTTATTTTTATTTTTCGTATTTTTACCGCTATTCAGGTTGTTTTTAGGGTTCCGTACCCAAAGGGTAAAACGGGACCCTGTCTGTCTGTCTGTCTCCACGCTGTATCTCACTAACGGTGACAGTGAGAAAGCTGAAATTTTCACAAATTATATATTTCTGTTGCCGCTGTAACAACAAATACTAAAAATGAAAAAAAAAATAGGGGGATGGGGAACGGAACCCTTCATGCGCGAGTCCAATTCGCACTTGGCCGGTTTTTTTTTTATAATATGATGATTGTAATAGAAGTGAAATACATATATCTTCTAGAAGCAGAAGCAAACCTTACAAATATTTTTTTCCTTTCTCATTTTTCTAAAGACATTGAAGAAAATGTTTTATCATTCTATCTCAATTCCACTTCTGTCATATATTTACTGCGTATGTAAAAAGGAAAAGTAAAAGAATTTTAGTTAATCTGACAATGAAACACAACAGCCTTACAATATAACCTAAAATACTAATTAAGCCCGAGTCTACAGGATTGTATCCGTATCCTATCACTGTCCTAAGCCGGGTATTCATCAGTGCAGGGACTTATATTTTACGTAGTGCCTTTGCACTGTTTTGTATCATTTCTTCTTCTGGTATATACTAACTGCCTCGTTGGTCTAGTGGTCGCATAGCCGACTGCTGATCACGAGGTCTCGGATTCGATTCCCGGGACGGGCCGAAATCACTTTGTGGGTTTTCGAAACTTTCACAAAGTAGCCCGGAGCTGGATGTTGGTGATTGATACACCCGTGCATTGGAGAGCATGTTAATGTCGGTCCTGCGCCTGATCTCTCTCCGGTCGTGACGGATTGCCGTCCCATCGGGTTATGAGAGTGAGGGAATAGGGAGTGCACCTGTGTCTGCGCAAATGCTTGTGCACTATATGTCCTGCGCAGCTGGCTGATCCCCTTATATGAGAACGGCCGCCGTGGCCGGCAATCGGCTAGGATGCCATCATCATATACTAACTTTTCACATAAAAAAATATAAGATTTCTATTTAATCTCAGAATAAACCTAACTGCCTTACAATACAAGCTAAAATACTAATTAAGCCCGAGTCTACAGGATTGTATCCGTATCCTATCACTGTCCTAAGCCGGGTATTCATCAGTGTAGGGACTTATATTTTACGGTGGCGTGAAATGCCTTGTCATTTCCCAACGTGGACAGTCGAGCGCTCAAGTGTTACGGTTGCTTTTATTGCTATTTTTTGTTATAAATAGTTTGAAATATGACATGTAGTATGTTAATGTTTTATGGTTTTAATTGCTACACTTCGTTTGTGTCTTGTAAAAATAATATAAATCGTGCTAATTTAAGCATTTTTTTCATAGCGAGCTTTTTGTTAGTATTTTTGAGTGTGTCGCAGTTTTTTGCTAAACTACCTATTTTTTACACTTATCTAACTAATGAACGTGATATTCAATGCTTACTTTAGTTATATTTAAAATACACGAATCACAAATCCAATGCGGAAAAAAAAAGTACTGGCCAAAACCTAAACCAAATTCTTACGGCCAAATTCAGAGGTTCTAAATAAAGTTTTAAATAACTGTCTCACAGATGATGCGATGGAAATGTTTTTATGACCACTTTTACTGTTTACTTGGTTAAAACTTTTGTTACTCACAGTACTCCTCGAAGCGTCTATGACGGACTCTGATGAGATTTGCGCTTTAAAAGGTTAATAACTAAAGTGAGAAAGCATTATTTAATAGTTTTATAATTATACCTAACTTAAATAATAGTAAGATGCTGATTTAGTAAATCTTTTATACTTACTGTACTTAATATTATACAGCTGAAGAGTTTTCTGTTTGAACGCGCTAATCTCAGGAACTACTGGTCCAATTTGAAAAATTCCCTCAGTGTTAGAGAGTCCATTTATCGAGGAAGGCTATAGGCTTCTTTTTATCCGGGTGCGCCGGTAGTTTCCACGGGACGCGGGTGAATCCGCTGGCAGAAGCTAGTCTTTTATACTTATAGAACTTAGGAACTTACAGAAGAGCTCGTGGCTAAGTCAAAGCCGCGCGGATCGATCGATCATAAGGTTAAGCAACGCTTGGCGTGATCAGTCCATGGATGGGTGACCATCTTGTCATGATGTGTTCTGCTGTGTTTCGGAAGGAACGATAAGTACATTGGTGGTGATGTCATTTGAACATCTTTGACAGTCGTTACTGGAAGTAAGAAGCCAAAAAGTCTGACAACCAGTTTTACCAAGGGTCACAAAATTCACTTTTGGGAAGCTACACTATCAATGACGGATTACATACATTTCCGTTAACATAGATACCAATTGATGATACTATTACCCAAATTATTTCGTGGAAAATAATATTATCATTTGTTTAACACGATAGCTGCGGAACGCGGCTTAAAACACCTCGTCCGTGTCTGGTCGTTATAGCGGTAAGAAAAAACGTTAACTTCTCTGTCGTGCGAGAGGCATAACTTCAATCTGGTTCGGTGTAGGAGAGAGATAACTATATGTTTGAGACATGCTTTTGATTCCTAGTTCTATGGTACACCAACCCTATGTCGGGTTTGTTAGACCTCGTGCCGCACTGAACAAATAATAATGCTAACACAGTGCGGAACGAGGTTGCGAACGCCTCGTGCCACCGCGCACCTCGTACCGCACCCCACGCTAGTTTCACGTGGTTAGTGTTGTGCAACGCAGTTGACGCTGCGCACGCTACGAACTAAGACCGCTGTCTTTGAGTTAAAAATTAACATGTCGAGACGTTGCCGAAAACAGTTGATCAAGGAGGATGATGAAGAGAAACTGGTGGTATATTTGTGACTTAAATAACAAATATACTCTGTCTAGGTGAAATAATTATGCCAAGTTACCTAGGTATATTAGAATACCTACGTTTATTTGTTAAAATAAATATATATCAGCAAAGTACGTTAATGTTAAAATGTGTATTTTATTGTATGTATGTATGTATAGCTCCCTATACCTTTGCCCAGCAGTGAGACTCGGCAGGCTAGCCGTATATCTGTATGATGTATAGTAAGTACATAACTTTGATAAATAAAAACCATAAAATAAAATCGATATTTATTTTCCCATCACTAAAAAATATGAAAACCTGCCATTTTTCAGTGCGGTACGGGGTGCATTAGACCCCACATTTTATTTTACCCATAGAATCTAAACTAATTAATTTTACCACGGGCGGCGGCAGATTTAGGTTAATCAACTCATTGTTAATCATAATCAAGAAAAAAGCCGCCAATTTTGTCTTATTTGGCGCCAAAAAAAGGATTTAAGTCTCCTTCGGGCGGTGGGGTTTAATACGCCTCGTGCCGCCACAATGTCGGGTAATGGACGAGGTTTAAAACAACTCGTAACGCAGTACTGGAAAGTAAAGAAAAATCTGTGCCGCAGTGAACGTGTTAAAATGAAATTAACACTTACCAATATTCGTTTTCACGGCATTCCATTAGCAAACCGTATTAACATTTTGTAATATTTTGTACGTAATAATATTTTGTACGTAATAATATGTTATTGGACAGGTATTAAAATCATAATTTTAAAACAACATACAAAGGTAATATTGCATATATTATGCAGTGCTTTTATTCTTTGGGGTCTATTTATTAACAAAATACCTATTCACATAATTACCTATACTAGAATGTAAATATTATTGCTGATGTAGTAAATCTTTTACACTTATACAACTTAGGAAATTAGAAAGAGCTCGTGGCTAAGTCAAAGCCGCGCGGACCTATCGATCATAAGGTTAAGCAACGCTTGGCGCGATCGGTCCGTGGATGGGTGACCATCTTGTCATAACGAGTTCTTCCGGTTTTGGAAGGCACCATAAACTGCTGGGTCCCGGCTGTCATACGAACATCTTTGGCAGTCGTTACGGGTAGTCAGAAGCCAGAAACTCTGGGAGGGTACGTAAAGCCGACGTCCTCGAATGCTATTCAGTAGCAGTCGTATATAAATCCACGTCAGAGGCCGTCAGACGGATTTGAGAAAACTCTGACACTAGGGCTTGTTAGGCTATTAAACCTGCAGCTCACTCGATAAGAAGAAGAACCAAANACAGACAACAGCACATCAAGTTACCACAATCTGTCAAATTTCGGCAATCGATTTTCAACCTTATCACAATGGAGGTTCGTATACGTTGACCTGCTGTTGTCTGTACTACGTAAGTCGTAAGGTATAATTTGAACATCTTTGGCAGTCATTACGGTTAGTCAAAATCTAGAAAGTCTGACAAGCAGTCTTACCAAGGGATACTAAGTAACTGGATTGTGGAGGTCAGATAGGCAGTCGCTCCATGTAAAACACTGGTTCTCAGCTGCATCCGGTTAGACTGGAAGCCGACCCTAACATAGTTGGGAAAAGGCTAGGCAGATGATGATACACAAGCTTAATAACTACAAAAAAATCCATGATCTTTAGTTAATCGGCATGTGAGAAGCAGTTCTCTCGAGAAACGAGTAAAACCGATGGCCGTAGCTAGTAATATAACGAAAACTTAGACAAAATGGAAAAATATCTCAGTAGGTCATCAGTTTGTAATTAACAGTTCAATTATAGAACTTCCTAACTCTTAAACGCTGTGGTTTATCAGAAAATCTAAGAGCAAGTTTTGCTTCAACTCTCAGAAACCGACTTCCACTCGATATCAAAATATATTATCGCAATTTAAAGTGCAATTGGTGAACGAAAATATGCTAGCGTTTTTGCGTCCTATTGGGCAGTATTCCAAAATGTTTTAATTAAAAATTCGAAAATATAGAATTAAACTATCTGACTATTCTTAATCCATATATGGGTCAGTCTTCAGTCTTATCATATAAATTCGAAAATAAAGTCAATAGTTTTTAAATTAAGTAGGCCTTTGCAGGCTCTTATGAAATGTCACACTAGCTATAAATAAGCTGAGAAAGTTAAATAATGCAAGGTTAAGTGGTATTCTATCTGCGGAATTCAATATTCTGTCTATCTACGGATTTGCTTACTAGATATAGGAATTTGACGTTACTTGTATGGGGCTAATGTAAAATTCTATCTCTAGTAGGCAAATCCAGAGATAGATAGGTTATTGAGAACGGCCGTAAGAAATTAATACAAAATAAATTTAAATTTATATGAATATATTAATACATTTTGTATTTGAACTTTTAAACACTCGTTAAATGTCTGTTAACTTTAATGTAATAAACACGCAAAGGGCACGTTTCATAGGTTCCAGTTAAGCCATTTAACAGATATTGTCACTGAAAACTAGTCAAAATTAAAAACATATGTTATATAGGTTTAAACGTAAATTAAAGTTTCATTATTTAGAATTATTTTAAGTTTTACAACGTTGTGTTTAAGCAATGTTGTGTTGTGTCTTATAAAAGTTTATTTCGAAATAATTTAACTTTTATATAAAAAGTTACTGTATCTGTCAAAAATTTAATTATAATTTAATTTTATTGTATTGTCTAGAGACTCGTTGACCCCACAGTTAAACTATCACAACGGTTTTGTGGGGTTTAGCATATAAGAAACATACCTTTGTGATATAAAGATAATAAATAAATAATAAATATCGCATTATCTGTTAGATAGCTATGTAAAATTTTATCTGGAACCTCTGTAACTGTGTCTTATTATTTTAATTAAACTTCGTAAACATTGAGCAGATATTCAAATCACAGTTAAAAATAACAATGAAACTCGCATTCTCTGTCTTTCATATACCCACCCAACTCTAACCAGTAACTTAGGGTGAAGCCAAACGAGCGTAATTTTGTGAGTTGCGAGTAGCAGGATTTCGGTCGCAGAAAATCTGCTGCATTCTGTTTCATACAAAAGCCCTATTTGATTCACACGGCAACGCAAAATGAGTTGTGTTTTTAACACACTTTTATTAGCTTGGGTTGTATCTAGTATCTATGTATGTATGTATGTATGAATGTAACGGAATCTTTGAGCTTAATTTTCACTGGTGTTTATGAGTCTGATCAACTTGGACCTTGCATACGTATCAAGGACCGATGACAATGCAATATTTTGATAAGAGTTTCTCATTATCAGGGGGCACGTCAGTGCCCCCGCCAAGTCAAGCAGAAAAAACACAATCAATTTTAGTTGTACTGCAACTAAAAAACTGCAAAACATTCAATTTAAACTAAAAAGTAGAAAATAAATAATAGTTTAAAAAAACTAAAAAAACACGCTTTTATTGCTAACTGAACTAAAAAGTAGAATATAATTTTTAATGACAAAGAGTTTTTTGTTTGTAACGATTTTCCGCGACCGAAATTCTGCGACTCACGACTCAAAACATTACGCTCGTTTGGCCTCAGCCTAACCAGTAACTTAATGAACCCCATTCATATACTAGTGAAATGTTTCGTCAGCTTTACCCAATGAAATTCGGTCAACCGTGATGCAAATATTTGATCTGGAACAACTTAACGTTAATTTTAAGGTGGGAAACCCTTCACACCTTGATGTCTAAGGGTAAGGTTGTGTCAAAGGGTAGGTAGGTTTTTGTTTTACCTCCACTTTTTCTTCTTTCTTGTGTTAGTTTTTGCCAGTGGTTTCACCCGTGTCCCGTGGGAACTGCTGCGCGCACTCGGATACAAAATAGTCTATAGCCTTCCTCGATAAATGGGCTATCTAACACTGAAAGATTTTTCATATCGGACCAGTAGTTCTTGAAATTAGTGCGTTCAAACAAATAAATAAACAAACTTCAGCTTTATAATATTAGTATAGATATAGATAGTCACCCAACCAAGACAGAACGACCTAAGCGTTTCATAATTTTAGTATGGATCCCGTTGTGACTTTTCGCCACACACTTTTTTTGGATATAGCTGCAAAAAAAACTGTAAAAAATATTTTAAAGGTTTATGCTTGCCAACATAAGTAAATATGTAATTACATTTTATACCTCATGTATTAATTTTGTGTAGAACCGGTTATGCAAACCATTTTTGTGTTGCCAGGGAGTTTGTTCCACCGTTTCTTCTTCTCAGCAAAAACTCACAGAAAATGGTGAAGAGCGAGCGTTTTAGGGGTTGTTTTTTTGTAAAAAATTACTTTTGAGAAGTGCTGATTTTCAGCCTTCTTTAAATAAATGACTTTTTATCTTTTATGTAAAATTTTCTATTTTCCGTCTTCTTTGTTTATGTTCTTTAAACGGTATAAGCTAAGCCAAAAATGAAACAACTGTATCGAAAACACATTGCGTAATATCCCTTAAGCCTACACTCAACATTCTGCGATGATAGATCCGTTAATGGCTTGTCCATTTGGGGAACAGGGGTCCAAAGCTATATGCTTCTACTGAATCTAGCAACGATCGAACATTCTAGTCTGTAATATTTCGACTGCCTTGCTTTTGGCGTTGAAATCACTGTGGTAGTTATTCTCCGTAGTACCAAACGGTTGACATTAAAATCACTGTCATTCGCCCAAATATCCCTTGAAAGACGTAAAAAGTTTTCAGTCTATCTTTTAAAGTATGTTCCGTGAACTTACGTGAAAGAAGATATGGCTGAGAAGAATGTAATTAGGTAGATGACTTAAGACAGAAGTATGGATAAAGTGATGCTGAATAAATACTGGGCTGGACACAAATAAAAAATAGGATAGGAGCAAGAGTGACTAATGACGGATTTCTATAACCTTATTGAGTTTTGAATTAAGCTCCACAGAATAAATTATGCTCAATGACTAATCGCAAAATAACGGACGGATAGGTTATCGAAATCCGCAGATAGTTACAACCGCGCAGGTCAATCGATTATAAGGCTAAGCAAGTAAGGCGTTCCTCCATGTTTGGAAGGTCTTTATTTTTATTTAAGCTTCATAGATAGATAGAGGATAAAATACTAAATAATAAATTTTCCTAAAAGAATAATCTAAGAGAAAGTAACTCTGTCTGTCTGTCCGGCGCTCAGGCCAAAACTACTAAACCGACTTAAATCATGTTTGATACCTAGATATTCTAGAGCTTTACAAAGGACATAAATTTTTACCCAAGTGCAGGTAGTTATTTCAAGACGCAGCTGAAACCACGGGGCACAGCCAGTTCTTGCTTAAATGTTATAACACAAAGCCAGTAATTGATTCCATGAAGCTCCCCCTATAGGAGTTCATTAAGGACATTATTTCTTCTGTTACGTAGTCCGAAGCGTTAAGTGTCCGTTAATAGGTGTAGGGAGGCCATGATGTGTGCGGATTTTGGGAATGTTTATGTTTTTTTTGTGTCTTTGAATTTTTTTAAGAATGGTAGGTATTCTGTATGGAGGTCTTCTAGGCATTAAAGGGACAGACCGCGTACGCAAAACTGTTATACTCTCTAAAAAGGTTTTTTTATGTATGCAAGAAACCGGTAAAATTGAAATGGACTTGGCTATACATTTAACACGTCAGCCAAATGCATGTAGACAGGTGGGCAAATGTTGTGACCAAGTGGATACCCCAAGATGGCCACCGCAGATGAGATAGACCCCGGAAGAGATGGCGAGAGGATCTTAAAGCCTATACCAGTCACTGTTGTAGGCATGTGGGACAATAAAGCTAGGAAAAAATGTGTGTTAGTTTTACTAAGTATTACTAAATAGACAACAGTGTGTATGAAGTGTAGAAAAATAATGCGCATTCTTTTTTTTATTTTACACTTAAGTAACAAAATACAAATTAATTATATACAAATGAAAACTATTTTCTATATATAAATAAATAACTAATAAAAATAAAAAAATAAAAAAAGCAATACCTATATTACAAATATGTACACTAAGCGTCAAAGTATTCCTCCGCATCGCTGTCATCCGGTAACGTGCCCAGAAGACTGGCTGCATTGCCACGTTGTATGGCAATGCTAATTCTTTGACCAAAGAACAAGACAGCCCTCTGGTCACGCGAAGCGTCGATCAGTCGCTTAGAAATTTCTTTGACCAAGAGTCTCGAACTAGGACCCCATGGTCCGAGCGTTTCGACCCCAAACGGCTCAAAAGTATAGTTTCCAATGAGGTTACTATATTTGCGCCGTTTGGAGGTCTCTGCAGAAGCAGCAGCCGCACCTGCACAGCTTACCGTACTGGGAAGATGCGATGGCGCCAGGGTGTCGACGCACGTTGCATCCCACACCAAGGGCCTACCCAACTTCCAAGGCAACAACGTCATACCGTCCGGTCGCTTCCCGTCGTCACGTACCAGTCCATTAGGTTCTAATACGGCTGGTACACCGGCGGAGGAAAGAGCTCGACGGATAATGTCGTTTATGCTGGCGTGCCGTGAAATCCGGCCAGCACTTCTGCAACACGACAGGCCATGGTGTCCTAGGCTGTCAACAGCTTCTCCGCAATGGCAGCGATGCGGAGCAACACATGGAGCGCCTAACCGCAGGCATGTAGCGATGCGGAACGTGGTGTCGTCCAGCATAGTACCTATTGCATTCTTTTATTTTTGCCAAACTCAATATTGATCAAGATCATATAAGCAACACTGCCTAGGTTACAAATATATTCTCGAGATTGTTTTCAGTCCAAGTGAAAAAAATAGATTTGCTAAAAATTGAACTCAAATTGTGCTACAAATAACAAATCTACGAATAGCGATTGGTAAATTGGTTATTATAATACTTTACTCTGCTATTGTAATACTTACTTTCAAGTAGCAATTATTAGCAATACACTATTCATTCGATACCTAAAATCCTTTTCAATTGTATACCATCACTTTTTCGTACAAATATAGAATTCTCAAAATACTTGTTTAATAAAAAAATAATTGGATATAATAAGATAATAAACGAAAATATCGTTGCATTGTTTTTAATTCATTCGCAATAATAAGTACTCATTTTATTTATTGTAATATGAGGAAACCGCAATATGGAATAATTTATTTGTATAATAATATTGTATAGTGAGTGAAAATATGTTATGCAAAGTTTTTATTTTGTTTTTAAACAGACATTGTTTTTACGTATTGTATTTCAGTCGCGTTTTATAATTTTATTTTAGGACTTCGTGCGTTTCATTTTTAGGGTTCCGTACCCAAAGGGTAAAACGGGACCCTATTACTAAGACTTCGTTGTCTGTCTGTCTGTCTCCACGCTGTATCTCACTAACCGTGATAGCTAGAAAGCTGAAATTTTCACAAATGATGTATTTCCGTTGCCGCTATAACAACAAATACTAAAAATGAAAAAAATATTAAGGAGGATGGGGTACGGAACCCTTCATGTGCGAGTCCAACTCGCACTTGGCCAGTTTTTTTACACAGCATCGAATTTCTTATGGTCCTTTGTGGTCACTTCAAAAGACAACAAAATATCTTCTACCAAAAACATTTCCATCCAAAGCGACAATCTCAGAAACTAGTAGTCCAATTTGAAAACATATTTTATTCTTACATACCTAGTCCATTTATTGAGAAAGGTTATAGGCTACTTTTTATTCGACTGCACGGAATAGTTTCCACTGGACGCGGGAGAAACCAGTGGCGGAAGCTAGTATTTAATATCAGAGTTTTGTGCGTCTCATTTTTTACAACTAACGAATTTCTTAAGGTTATTATATTTGTGGTCACTTTAACATGTTGAACACCAAGTCAGCGACAAACAATAGATGTTAACAGCTAACAATAGATGTTAAAAGACAAAAAAAAATATTTTCATCTAAGAATATATCTTAATAGGCAGGCATGTCCGAAATATCCGCAGAATTATACACACACTACTACAACTGTTCATTAGCCACAAGACTGTCCTAAAAAGTGTCGTATTTCGATATACTGTGAACACGTAAGTATCTCAGATAACGCCCACGTTATACGATTTATTTAGACAAGCTTACGTAAGAAATTCAATGACAAGTTTTATTTAAGGGAAAACTGTAATATAACAACTGAATTATGAACAGTCTATTTCTGTGAGTCCGGAAAAAGGTTAGATAGATGGATGGTATTCGTAACTTGAAGAAACCACCCAAGCGCGAGTCAGACTCGCGCACGAAGGGTTCTGTACCATTATGACTACCCGTATTACTCTTTGGATACGGAACCCCGTAAAAATCATGACAAATAAGTAACTCTTCATGATATTATGGTAAAATTTCTGTAAAATATAATAGTAACTAATTTGTGTGACGCATTCAAAGTAAAATCAGGTCACTGGCGATAATTTGACACCCATTTCTACCACGTTGACAAAAGATAAATGCGTAATACGGAAGTACTATTCATTGCTACAATTCGTTTGATTACTACCGTAAATGCCTGGTAACAGTTGAGTGGGATTTAACAGGCTTTTGAGTTAATTTTCACTCATTTAGTTTCGCAATAATGGCTTCCAAGCTTATTGTCGGATACAGCGGCAGTTCTCATGTAAAAAGATCAGCCAGCTGCGCAGGACATATTATAGTGCACAAGCTTTTGCACAGACACAGGTGCACTCCCTATTCCCTCACTCTCATAGCTTATTGGGACGGCAATCCGACACGACCCGAGAGAGATCAGGCACAGGACTGACATTAACTTGCTCTCCGATGCACGGGTGTATCTCTCACCAACTTCCAGCCTCCGGAGTGCTCTGTGAAACTATCTAAAACCCAAAAGTGCAAAAGAATTAATAAATCAGTATATGCGCTACATGAATTAAGGAAGGTTTCAAATGTAAATACTTTGATAACTGCATATCATGGTTTAGTTGCATCAGTCCTGAGGTATGGTATAGCTTTCTGGGGAAATTCGACTGATATTGACTTAATTTTTAAAGCACAAAAACGGTGCATAAGGGCTATGTTTGGACTTCAAACAATTGAAACCTGTAAACCATTCTTCCAGGAGTATAAAATCCTAACTCTACCAAGCCTATATATTTATGAGGTCTCAGTATTCGTTAAGACCAATCAAAACTTATTTACATTAGCATCAGATGTCAGTCATAGGCGACAACGTGACGCATTTCGCCTCTGTATGCGCCGAACCTATACCACTTTAATGCATAAAAGTGTGTTTCACATGGCTCCTGTAATTTATAATAAAATACCTAAAGAAATAAGGGCAATGAATACTGCTTTATTTAAGAAAAATCTAAAGAGACTTTTAGTCCATAAATGTTACTATAGTTTGAACGACTATTTAAATGATAATTTTTCCAAGCCTTTTTAATTATACTGTTATGTATTGTAATAATTCTAGGAATGACATTGATATACCTCTAATTTAACTGTGAATTAATTTAATTATATTTTATCATTATCAAATAGAAATAATAATTATTAAATATTATAGCTTTAAGATGACATAACATTAATTTAATATCTTTAAATATTTTTTAACTAATTTATATGTTGCAATGTCAATCTTGATTTTGATAAAACATGATTGTAAGTACCTATACATTTTTGCATGCCTTACGGTAGAATCACTTGAAACATGTATATTTCATAACACCATTGTAACAGTGTTTTCTGCAAAAATAAATACTTTGAACTTTGAACTTTGAACCCACAAAGCGATTTCGACCCGACCTAGGAATCGGACCCGAGACCTCGAGCACAGCAGTCGCTCTGTGCGACAACTAGACCAACGAGGCAGTTTTGCAAATGATGCGGCAGTGTCAGGGTTTTTGGAAAAGTCTAACATAGACGCAATATTCTATTTCACCTGTGTGCTGAAAAAACTGTTTACCGTTCCAGGAAAAATATATAGGTACTTTCTACACTCGCATAAAATAAATGTAGCCGTCTATTGAATTTTTTTTTATCACACAAATTCATCATTTTAGAAAGTTTAGCTCTTTAAAATAATTGTAAATACATAAATATTTAAATATATGTACGTTAATAAACCTACCATAAAAAACAGCAACCGTCTACCAACTCGTTATAATTACATCACCAAATAAACATTTCGTTTCAAGCAAAATTTACTGGAAAACTGCGTCTCTTTATACGTAAGAGAAGTAAGAACGCTTTCATATCAACCATTTATTTTTATTGCATGAATATTTTGCTTAGTCCAATGTTTTCAAGCAATAATATTCAACTGCAATTTTAAATGTACTTGAAATAATATTTTTATGTGTTTATTTTGAACTTGTTAATGTACAGACAACATCATGTGAACTTATCCGAATCTGTCTTTACCAATCGAACATTAACCTTCCACTATTGTGATTAAGGTTGAAAATCTATTTAAGAAATTGTACCAAGAAAAAAATAATTTGCTTATCGTTTTTCCATTCGTAACCAAATAATCAAATAACCCGTTACTTGTTTATAAAAATCGGAGATCATAGGACAAACTGACAAACATGGCGTCTATTTATGACATTGCTAAGTTACTCTTGTCAACTAAAACCTGGTAAACAACATTAAAAGCATGTCATACATTTGTGAATGTGAATATTTACAAAAATAATTTAGATTTGCATTTTTAGAATACGCTCCTGTTTTTATTTTGTTTTCGCATCGCAGCTTAAGTACTGAGTTACAGAGGACTCGTATATAAATGGATCGTAGTTCATTTATTTTACAGAATACTTATATAATGAATATTTACTGTCCTAGTTTCGGGTTATTTTTAGTCTTGATTTTAAGTCAAAATCTATACTAATATTATAAAGCTGAAGAGTTTGTTTGTTTGTTTGAACGCGTTTATCTCAGGAACTACTGGTCCGATTTGAAAAATTGTTTCAGTGTTATAGATAGCCTATTTATCGAGGAAGGCAATAGGCTACTTTTTATACGTGTGAGCCGAGTAGTTCCCACGGAACGCGGGTGAAACCGCTGGCAGAAGCTAGTACTACGTACATTTCAAATGTTTTTTTGCAAATATAGGATTCATGATATGAACTTGCCTTTTTATCCTTGGTATTTTTTGTTAGATACCATCAAATAAAATCAATCAAGCAATCCAATTTTTTTACCATTAACATAAACTAGCTGTTTTTCCCCGGTTTCACCCGGGTCCTGAGGCATTTATTTCCCTACCTGGAATTATTAGGCTTTATGTCATAAACTTGTCTTTATTTTTTATTTGAGGGTAATTAAATACTGTCAAAATAACCTCCCATTTAGTAAAATTTAAACAAACGAAAATAATTCCTAAACACAAGACAATAAGACAAATTAAATAGAATACAAACTACATAAAATTAGCCTAGAATTGAGAGTTACAATATTTATCTCACAATATAATTTACAGTTGACATTTCTCATATCCCTACTTAATATTATAAATGCGAAAGTAACTCTGTCTGTCTGTTACGCTTTCACGCCTAAACCAGTGAGCCGATTTTGATGAAATTTGGTACTGAGATAGAATAGACCCTGAGGAACAGCATAGGCATATTTTTTATCCGGGTTCGGGAAATAGTTCCCTCGGGAAGCGGGCGAAGCCGCTGGCAGAAGCTAGTAGATAATAAACTTGCTTAGATAAATTGATCAAAACAGTTCTCGGTATTACAAGAAAATACTCGATTTTAGACTCGGTTGCCATAACCCCTGAATTCCAAATAATTAAGATTTGCCTCTTGAAATAATTATTCAAATTTCAGTTCTGGGAAACTGAGGTATAGAATAAATAAGTCATGATCTAGATACATTTCAATGTTGGAATATCAAGATAAATAATACAACAATGGCTTAAATTACTAATACAATTTCAATATATTGTTTTTCATGAATAAATTTAAATCGACTTCTACTTGTTTAGACTGTATCTATTNCAAAAGAATTAATAAATCAGTATATGCGCTACATGAATTAAGGAAGGTTTCAAATGTAAATACTTTGATAACTGCATATCATGGTTTAGTTGCATCAGTCCTGAGGTATGGTATAGCTTTCTGGGGAAATTCGACTGATATTGACTTAATTTTTAAAGCACAAAAACGGTGCATAAGGGCTATGTTTGGACTTCAAACAATTGAAACCTGTAAACCATTCTTCCAGGAGTATAAAATCCTAACTCTACCAAGCCTATATATTTATGAGGTCTCAGTATTCGTTAAGACCAATCAAAACTTATTTACATTAGCATCAGATGTCAGTCATAGGCGACAACGTGACGCATTTCGCCTCTGTATGCGCCGAACCTATACCACTTTAATGCATAAAAGTGTGTTTCACATGGCTCCTGTAATTTATAATAAAATACCTAAAGAAATAAGGGCAATGAATACTGCTTTATTTAAGAAAAATCTAAAGAGACTTTTAGTCCATAAATGTTACTATAGTTTGAACGACTATTTAAATGATAATTTTTCCAAACCTTTTTAATTATACTGTTATGTATTGTAATAATTCTAGGAATGACATTGATATACCTCTAATTTAACTGTGAATTAATTTAATTATATTTTATCATTATCAAATAGAAATAATAATTATTAAATATTATAGCTTTAAGATGACATAACATTAATTTAATATCTTTAAATATTTTTTAACTAATTTATATGTTGCAATGTCAATCTTGATTTTGATAAAACATGATTGTAAGTACCTATACATTTTTGCATGCCTTACGGTAGAATCACTTGAAACATGTATATTTCATAACACCATTGTAACAGTGTTTTCTGCAAAAATAAATACTTTGAACTTTGAACTTTGAACCCACAAAGCGATTTCGACCCGACCTAGGAATCGGACCCGAGACCTCGAGCACAGCAGTCGCTCTGTGCGACAACTAGACCAACGAGGCAGTTTTGCAAATGATGCGGCAGTGTCAGGGTTTTTGGAAAAGTCTAACATAGACGCAATATTCTATTTCACCTGTGTGCTGAAAAAACTGTTTACCGTTCCAGGAAAAATATATAGGTACTTTCTACACTCGCATAAAATAAATGTAGCCGTCTATTGAATTTTTTTTTATCACACAAATTCATCATTTTAGAAAGTTTAGCTCTTTAAAATAATTGTAAATACATAAATATTTAAATATATGTACGTTAATAAACCTACCATAAAAAACAGCAACCGTCTACCAACTCGTTATAATTACATCACCAAATAAACATTTCGTTTCAAGCAAAATTTACTGGAAAACTGCGTCTCTTTATACGTAAGAGAAGTAAGAACGCTTTCATATCAACCATTTATTTTTATTGCATGAATATTTTGCTTAGTCCAATGTTTTCAAGCAATAATATTCAACTGCAATTTTAAATGTACTTGAAATAATATTTTTATGTGTTTATTTTGAACTTGTTAATGTACAGACAACATCATGTGAACTTATCCGAATCTGTCTTTACCAATCGAACATTAACCTTCCACTATTGTGATTAAGGTTGAAAATCTATTTAAGAAATTGTACCAAGAAAAAAATAATTTGCTTATCGTTTTTCCATTCGTAACCAAATAATCAAATAACCCGTTACTTGTTTATAAAAATCGGAGATCATAGGACAAACTGACAAACATGGCGTCTATTTATGACATTGCTAAGTTACTCTTGTCAACTAAAACCTGGTAAACAACATTAAAAGCATGTCATACATTTGTGAATGTGAATATTTACAAAAATAATTTAGATTTGCATTTTTAGAATACGCTCCTGTTTTTATTTTGTTTTCGCATCGCAGCTTAAGTACTGAGTTACAGAGGACTCGTATATAAATGGATCGTAGTTCATTTATTTTACAGAATACTTATATAATGAATATTTACTGTCCTAGTTTCGGGTTATTTTTAGTCTTGATTTTAAGTCAAAATCTATACTAATATTATAAAGCTGAAGAGTTTGTTTGTTTGTTTGAACGCGTTTATCTCAGGAACTACTGGTCCGATTTGAAAAATTGTTTCAGTGTTATAGATAGCCTATTTATCGAGGAAGGCAATAGGCTACTTTTTATACGTGTGAGCCGAGTAGTTCCCACGGAACGCGGGTGAAACCGCTGGCAGAAGCTAGTACTACGTACATTTCAAATGTTTTTTTGCAAATATAGGATTCATGATATGAACTTGCCTTTTTATCCTTGGTATTTTTTGTTAGATACCATCAAATAAAATCAATCAAGCAATCCAATTTTTTTACCATTAACATAAACTAGCTGTTTTTCCCCGGTTTCACCCGGGTCCTGAGGCATTTATTTCCCTACCTGGAATTATTAGGCTTTATGTCATAAACTTGTCTTTATTTTTTATTTGAGGGTAATTAAATACTGTCAAAATAACCTCCCATTTAGTAAAATTTAAACAAACGAAAATAATTCCTAAACACAAGACAATAAGACAAATTAAATAGAATACAAACTACATAAAATTAGCCTAGAATTGAGAGTTACAATATTTATCTCACAATATAATTTACAGTTGACATTTCTCATATCCCTACTTAATATTATAAATGCGAAAGTAACTCTGTCTGTCTGTTACGCTTTCACGCCTAAACCAGTGAGCCGATTTTGATGAAATTTGGTACTGAGATAGAATAGACCCTGAGGAACAGCATAGGCATATTTTTTATCCGGGTTCGGGAAATAGTTCCCTCGGGAAGCGGGCGAAGCCGCTGGCAGAAGCTAGTAGATAATAAACTTGCTTAGATAAATTGATCAAAACAGTTCTCGGTATTACAAGAAAATACTCGATTTTAGACTCGGTTGCCATAACCCCTGAATTCCAAATAATTAAGATTTGCCTCTTGAAATAATTATTCAAATTTCAGTTCTGGGAAACTGAGGTATAGAATAAATAAGTCATGATCTAGATACATTTCAATGTTGGAATATCAAGATAAATAATACAACAATGGCTTAAATTACTAATACAATTTCAATATATTGTTTTTCATGAATAAATTTAAATCGACTTCTACTTGTTTAGACTGTATCTATTTGTGTGTAATTAAAACCTATAGAAATTTTGAGGTTAGAAGAGGAAGAGTTTGTTTTTTTGTTTGTTTGTACGCACTAATCTCAGGGACTATTGGTCCGAGTAGTTCCCACGGGACGCGGGTGAAACCGCTGGTAAAAGCTAGTACTAATATAAAGGTGAAGAGTTTGTTTTTTTGTTTGTTTGTACGCACTAATATCAGGAACCACTGGGCTGATATAAAAACAAATTCAGTCCCAGAGAGCCCATTCATTGAGGAAGGCTATAGATATAGACCACTTTTTATCCAGGTACGTAGAGTAGTTCCTACGGGATGCGGGTAAAACCGCTGGCAGAAAGCTAGTCTTCGGTTTAAGCTATTATCTATTATCCTCAATTCCTAAGACCTGCTTAAGGCTTTACTCCACAAGACTAAATTCAGGCATCCTAATTTATTCAGTAACTAATTTAGTCAAGTGAAATAGCATTCTGGATGTTAAAATTCTAATTACATACAATCCTAAATTGGAGGAAATGACACTTCTGACAGACTTAAACATAATTATGAAGCTCTTTAGAATCTCTGATTTGTATCAAGTAAAATAAGAGCTATAAAGCTATTTGTAATGCTCTTTTGCTCGAATTTTGATACAAGCCCGCACTCTTAAGGTCATGGCACACTGTACGCATATGGCATTTGCGATTGAATATTGATATTGATTGCGACTCGCAGTCGGCGGGCTGTAAGCACCCAGTCGGCGGGCTGTAAGCACGTAGTCGGCGCGCTGTAAGCACGCGGTCCGCACGCTTAACCCGCGCGCTGACAACCCGCCATTGGATTTTTGTATTGACGTTATGAAATATATCACACGTCATACGATTTAATATCAAAATTTAATTGACACGTTATTTGCTAGGTTGGAGCTGCGGTGCTGGCATAGTGTGCCATGACCTTTACGATTTAATCGATACCAATTTATAAAGAAAAAGTTTGAGAGATATTTCTTATCTCTGATACCCAATTTCAGAGGTTCCAGATAAAGTTATAAATAGCTATCTGACAGATAGTGCCATAGAAATGTTTTTAATTTTGATTACTTATCTATTACATAATGATCTACTCATCCAATTTTCAAGTTACCACAGTATCATAAAGATCATTCACCAATATTTCTTCTACCACCCCAAATAAGCGAAAACGTTGACCCAAAAAATCTCAAGTACTTCAATATCTGCTGATGACACGTGTCAACGTCACATGTGTACAAACGGCTGCATCGACGTGTCCTAACGAATACTTGGTAGGGCGAGCACGTTTGTCAATATCTGGGGTGCGCCAAATGCACTCGGAGTCAGTTCATACTATTGGTAAGCGTTTTAGATACGTCGCGAATTTTATTGAAGTTTTGACCGGTAGGAAATGAGGATTTTAAAGGCTAGGGGTATTATGAACCATATATTTTTAGCCAATACTAAAAATAAGTACGTAAGTAGTAATACATAATAAATTTTATTAATTGTCACAAAATAAACTAAATAATAAACTAAATTAATCTTAAAAGGCGGTTTTTGAGCCAATATTAATCTTAACACCAAAGAAATCGTATATTTTTACAAAGTTTTTTCTTGATTTTTTCGTTTTCAATGACTAATACCCCTAATTAATTTTATTGTACTGCTATTTAACATATTTGACTGAATTTGACACCTGACCTCAATGGTATTTAATACCCCATCCATGCCAATTTCCTAGAATACAAGTTTAACAGTCTTATTTACTGAACTAACACTACCAACATACACTTCAAACCCACAACAACACGACTGCTACACATCAGAAATAGGTAACTCGCATAAAGAGCCACAACAATATATTGTGTTCTAGAATATTTTCAAAACACAATGCATTTGACAAACAAGCCCGTAGTAGCCACTCAATGTAGATCGAACCAGAGATTCGCAGTATATTTATCATACTACCCGCAGTTACGAACGAAACGAGAAAATATGGACTTCGGCCATATATTGTGGCAGATATATTCAAATATTTTGAAGTGTCCGTTCGAAATTTTGTTTGAAGTAGCTTTGTTTGACAATGACGCAATTTTCTTGTAAAAGAGTGTTTTGGAATCTTATTGCTTAGATATTCAAGTTAGGATATTTCAAACGATGAGTTGTAGTATACTTTCATTTTAAGAAGAGCTCGTGGCTAAATTAAAGCTGCGCGGATCGATCGATCATAAGGTTAAGCAACGCTTGGCGCGATCTTGTCATAACGAGTTCTTCCGTGTTTCGGAAGGCACTATTATAAACTGGTGGGTCCCGGCTGTCATTTGAACATCTTTAGCAATCGTTACGGGTAGTTCAGAAGCCAGAAAGTCGACAACCAGTTTTAGCAAGCGGCCAGCGTTGCCGGGAACTGGAGTTGTGTGGAGAAAATCAGACAAGCATCGCTCCATGTAAAAAACACTGGTACTCAGCTGCATCCAGTTAGACTGGAAGCCGACCCCAACATAGTTGGGAAAAGGCTAAGCAGATGATAATGATTGCGGTATATTTTTTGAATTGATATAATATTTTATATCGCTAAATTCAATCAGGTATCCTTACTAATATTATAAATCGGAAAGTGAGTTTGTTTGTTTATTTGTTTGTTTGTTTGTTCCGCTTTCACGCCGTAACTACTGAAGCGATTGCTTTGAAATTTTGCAGACGTAAAGTTAGAAGTCCGGATTAAATAATAGGGTANATCCTTACTAATATTATAAATCGGAAAGTGAGTGAGTTTGTTTGTTTGTTTGTTCCGCTTTCACGCCGTAACTACTGAACCGATTGCTTTGAAATTTTGCAGACGTAAAGTTAGAAGTCCGGATTAAATAATAGGGTACTTTTTATCCCGAAAAAAATACATATTCCCGAGGGAAAACAAAAATATTGTTTGCTTGATGGATGGATTGTAGATGGCGCTGTGTGTCGAACCGAATTCCACGCGGGCGAAGCCGCGGGCGGAAAGCTAGTTAAATATACATAAAAAATACACCTGTCGTATCACTACTATCTTTGATACAAAATAAAGTTTAACGACACTAGAGATTATACGAACTAACTTCAAATCGATGCTTCTTAATCGTTTAAAGAGATATATCTTAATAGCTTGATTCGATACTTAAGCGAAGAAATGGGAAATTAAGTGGATCTAAGTATTGAAGATTAAAGTGAAAAATTGTGACAAGAACTTGTTCGAGGAAATTAATGCAGTATACCTATTCCTTCTGTATTACAGAGTCAATGGCAGTATATAAGTTAAAGCTACTGTCTAATTACATATTACACGAACAAAATACATAGAATATGTATTATTTAACCGATTTCATAAAAAGGAGGTTCTGAGTTTTTTTTCTATCAAGATAGTGTTCATTGTTTCTTTAATTACAATGGAAATATATTTCAGACTGATATAAGATTAGTGGCCAGTTTCACAGATTTCAGATAAAGTATAGTGCCATAGATTTTTTTTAAATTTTGTCAACGTTTCAATGGCATGTATATCTATCAGATAGCTATCTGCACCTTTATCTGGAACCTGTGAAACTGGCCGCAAGTATTTTATGTAAGGTATTTTACTCAGACATTTGGTCATGTATGACCTCACTTTCATTGCCTATTATATACTTCTTCAATTATTTCAGAAACCTAAATACAATCGACCAATCATAACCAGGGGGGTGATTCTGTAACGGAAAACATCTTTACAACCAAGAAATCATCGTTGTAACATCTATAAGTGCGCGATCGCAGCGCTTCAACGATGTTGACGGCGCGACATAGAACTAAAATATGGTTCCAAATGTATGAAAAATCATCCTCGCTTTCGACGACAACGACGACTTCGTCTTCGATTTTATCCCAGAACTGCCTCGCTCGTCTAGCGGTCGCATAGCGCGACTGCCGGGCACGGGTCTTGGGTTCGATTCCCGGGTCAGGCCGAAATCGCTCTGTGGGTTTTAGAAACTTTCACGAAGGAGCCTGGCGTTTGGATGTTGGCGGTTTCACCCTCCGTACCTGGGAGGGCACGTAATGCCGGCGTCTTCAAATGCTACTCAGTAGCAGTCGTTATTATAATTCCACGTCAGAGACCGTCAGGCGGATTTGAGAAAACTCTGACACTAGGGCTTGTTAGGTGAGTAAAACCTGCAGCTCACTCGATAAGAAGGAGAAATCTAAATAATCACATCCACCATGTTTCCCATCAAATAAAGGAGATAAAAACCTTATAATTCCGCTTCGAAAACATTCCAATACTTCGAAACCCAAAAGATATAAAAAGCCATGTAATTATGTGGGTAGCACCTGCCGTCGCAAACGAAACGTGACTCCGATAGCAAAAATGTTAATTTCTATAAAAATTGAACAGGAATAGGTAATATCAGAAGTGTAAATCCGGGAAAAAATATCCCATTTTTTTTTGTTTTTAACTTTAATTTTGTAAAAGTAAAATTAAATATTTTTGTGTACGCTGTTTTCCTAAAAATCATTCAGTTTGTTACTGGGTTAAGAGCAACTATGCTGATATTTTATTATATTCTCACGTGAAAACTATTGTGATCATATTTTTTCTAACACCTGTTTTTGATACTAAATATATACATATGTTTGACAAAGTTCAATTACAAAATAGATATATATCTCTAGTAGCCAAATTCATTGACAGACAAAATATTTAAAAATTCGTATGTTTTTTTTTCTAACTAAGCTCCTATTATTTACTTGAGAGGGTTATATATAACAGTAACAAAACTAGATTCTCAGGTACAGACGACAGTAGGTTAACGTTAACGAATCTGTCAAATTTTTGCAATCGAATATTAACCTTATATTACAGTGACAAGGCTGAAAATCGATTGCAGAAATTTGACAGATTGTGGGAACTTGATGTGCTGTTGCCTGTACATATTATTGCAAAACCAGTAACTATTCTTATTTATAGTCTCCAAAACACAAGTAACTTTCACTTGTTTAAACAAAACTAAGTGAAACTTCTCTCTCTTGTTTTTGTTGTAAGAAAAAAGGTGCGTAAAATATTAATGAGTCGAGTCCTTCGGATATAGGATGGCGGTATGGGATGTAAAAATTAACGTTCAACATTACCCGTATCTCGGGGACTATTGGAGAATAGCTATTGTTTTATGTTTTTTGATCGTATCCTCTTAAATTATAATGCGCATATCGAGAGAAGGAAGTTTGTTTTGTTGATCTGCGTATATTTGCGACGTTTTACGACCGAGGGATCTACTTCTTGCACTCATCATCTGCCTAGCCCTTTCCCAACTACGTTGGGGTTGGCTTCCAGTGTCACCGGATGCAGTTGAGAACCAGTGTTTTACATGGAGCGACTGCCT
>NWSH02000296.1:10777189-10798937 GCA_002382865.2 Heliothis virescens | reverse complement strand
TCTTTGTTCAAAATGCATAATGTGAGTTTTTTCTAAGTTAATTAGCAGATTATTACAGTTTAGCCATTCTATTGTTTGTCTTAGTGTGTTATTAACCTCTTCCTCATAGTTATACGAATCATCCGATTTAACAATAATTGTGCTGTCATCAGCAAACAATACTGTTGGATGTTTAATGTTATTGGGGAGATCATTAATATAGAGTAGAAATAATAACGGACCTAAAACACTCCCTTGAGGTACTCCATATTTTACCAGCCTCGATTTGGATTTATGTTTAATTTCTCTTTTGTTTACGGTATCGATATTTGTTATTTCTGTGAATTGTGTTCGTTTGCTTAAATATGATGTTAGTAGGTTGAGGATATTGCCGCGTATGCCATATCTCTCCAATTTGTTTATGAGAATACTGTGATCTACATAATCAAAAGCCTTCGTCATGTCCATGTAAATGGCGCAAATGGGTACTCTTTTATCTACGTTGTTCATTACAGTGCGTAGAAAATCATAAATAGCTAAATTAATAGATTTCTTTTTTCGGAAACCTTTTTGTTCTTCAACTAAAATATTTTTATTTTCTAGATAATTATATAACCGAGAGTAAATAACTTTTTCGATCACTTTTGAAAATATAGGTATCAATGCCACTGGTCTGTAATTTTTCATTAATGTTTTGTCTCCTTTTTTAAACAACGGCTTAATAATAGAAATTTTTAGCAAGTCTGGAAAAACTCCTTGTTCAAAGCACAAATTTATAATATGCGATAGTGGAAAACAGATAAAGTTATGTACTTTCTTAATTATATTTGTTGTTAAATTATCATAACCGGTACTTTTAGTATTTTTTAAAGATCTTATAATATCAGAGATTTCCTTCGGTGTACATGGATTTAAAAACATCGAGTCTTTTGACCTACCAATCTGTGATGTATTATTATCAATATGACACGGGGCAATCTGGTCAATAAAAAAGTCATTAAAGGCATTACAAATGTCTTCAGTTTTTATTATTTCTCTACCAAGGTGCATAATTTTTGAAATAGGTTCTCTAGGGAGGTCGTCTTTGTTACTATTTATTACTTTCCAGGTTGCCTTGCTTTTGTTGCTAGATGTTTTGATGAAATGGTTATTTTGCGCGCATTTAGTAAGTTGTATAATCTTTTTATATCGTTTTGAATAGGAGATATATCGGTATTTATTGTTTTCGGTTTTACTATTCCGGTATGTCCATAATAAGTGACGTTTCATTTTACTGCAATTTTTTATGCCTCGAGATAGCCACTTTTGCTTTTTGTTTATTGTTCTTTTTACAATAAATAATAAATAGACAATAAATAGACGGTTTTTAATTTAATTCTGTGACATTACATTAGGTGGGAAACTACATCTTTTAAAGGAATAGAAAAAAAAACATAGGACATTGGGTATGATAATCAAGCATACCACACGCTTGATGACCAAAACCTGGAAACCAACAACAACAAATTACCAAAGAAAATGACGATTATTTTCACCCGATTTTTTTCGCATCTTCGCAGGCAAAGTCAGAGCCAAACAAAACCGAGCAACCAAGAGCAATCTATTAATCATTTGCGAAAAAACAAGTCGATTGTAAAGAAATACTTATCCAAAAGATAAGGTTGGTTATTTTTCACGTCGTCACTCATTTCGGTCGTCGGATAGTCGTCCAAGTGGAAAATGACATGATATCGGGACGAGACGGGGCATTCTGGGGGACATTATGGGACATCGGACTGACGTTGGGACCTCGTAAGCTGTAGACGAGAAAATGATCGGTAGATATAGATTAGAGACTCCCTTGATGGGTGTCTTGTTTTTTTTTTTGTTTTTTTTTATGTGTGCTTTGGGATGAAATATTGGTGTTGATTGATTTTTGATTGGTTTTGTTTTGCAATTTTTTGAAGCGTTTTATTTTTTTCTCTATAATTTTCAGTGGTGGTGTAGTCTCGAGTGCGAACGCAGCATATATGCTGAGCGCTGACCCTTTCGCGCAAAACTGACGCAATTTTATGTATAGTCTGTGTCACGTCCATGTTTGTATGTATATGTATGTCTATTTTATTTTATGATTTTCGTGCTGTTGTTGTCCGTTTTGTATGTGTCTTTTTTGTTGTGAATAAAAATGGTTTTTCTTTCTTTTCTTCTTTGGTGGTGTGTATTCTGTTTTTTTTTTACTATTACAATGAAGTATAATCCTACGCTTTTGAACTGGACAGTGGGTGATCAATATCAACTTGTATCAATTAATTGCCAAAAATAAATACATATAGTGAGGAATGTTTCTATTTCTAGCCGAAGTCGCTTTTTTTCAATTTTAATATCATATACTATTTTTAGTTCGATAGCAATACCTAGAATTCACATAAATAAAGTTATTCCCCTTTACCGGCAAGTGGTTAAACCAATTTAAACTCAGAAAAAATATTGCCTTAAGCAAAGCTCAAATGCAAGTAGGTAACCCCGATATCACGGTTCGACAGACTTCAAAGTGCAATTGATCAGCCCCCTAGCCACTGAGCCATGAGCCCCTCAGCATACCTTCCATCAGAATTAATTACGAAGAAACATGCTCGAAAGACTTACGAATTAATTAATGGTTTGTTCGAATTAAAGGTAAGTAAATAACAAATGTAGGTATATCTTGTATTTTTCCGAAGCATGTTATAAGGAATTTATAAATGTTTGTTTCTGACAATACATAATAATATAATGGACGGTCATAGATTAATTGTTGAGATACGACACTTCTTATTTCTTATTTATTATAAACTGCCTCGTTGGTCTAGTGGTCGCATAGCCGACTGCTATGCACGAGGTCTCGGGTTCGATTCCCAGGACGGGCCGAAATCGCTTTGTGGGTTTTAGAAACTTTCACAAAGCAGCCCGGGGTTGGAAGTTGGTGATTGATACACCCGTCCATCGGAGAGCACGTTAATGACGGTCCTGCGCCTGATCTCTCTCCGGTCGTGTCGGATTGCCGTCCCATCGGGTTATGAGAGTGAGGGAATAGGGAGTGCACCTGTGTCAGCGCAAATGCTTGTGCACTATAATATGTCCTGCGCAGCTGGCTGATCTCCTTACATGAGAACAGCCGCCGTGGCCGGCAATCGGCTAGGACGCCATCATCATCATCATCATGATAATTTCTGGGGAGAATTTGAGATTTTGTTCATAAACAAACACTTGACACACTATTATCATCTGTCTAGCCTTTTCCCAACCACGTTGGGGTTGGCTGCCAGTCCAACCGGCATGCATATATACCGGATATACCGGATATACCGGATGCAGCTGAGAACCAGTGTTTTACATGAAGCGACTGCCTATCTGACCTCCACAACCCAGTTACCCGGACTACCCGATACCTCCTTTGCGTAAACTGTGTGTCAGACTTTCTGGCTTCTGACTACCCGTAACGACTGCCAAAGATGTTCAAATGGCAGCCGGGACCCACCAATTTATCGTGCCTTCCGACACAAAGTTTATCTAAATCAGTATTAAGAAGAAAAATTTTCATTTTCCTTAAAGGTGGGTAGAAAACAAACATGTTACCTGTCTCCTCTCTATTAAACAACAAACTAATCTATGTCCAATAAACATTAGGGTTGGACATACAACTGAAAACTCCTAAGGCGATTTCACGGGTTCGACCAAACCTTGCAGAAAGGTACTACCTACGCAATAGATACCTAAAAGGATTTTGTACATTTTACTTCAATAAATATCTACCTGAATAGCACTAAATATACATGTACTAAATCTGTAGTTTGTCCATCTGTTTTGTGAATTTTCAGCAAAACTAATTTCTGTTTAAAATGAAATAGATTTTAAACAGAAAGGACGATGGGCACTTTTGTATGAGTATTGTACCCACTTTTCAACATTCCTCAACAATGGTGAAACCTATGTCATATGAAAGCTCTTGATGAGCACTTTATTTCATTGTATGGCAGCCAAGTCCAAATCCAGCGCCAACATGGTGTTTTCGACCATTTAAGAAATTTATGTTTCTGACACAATGTGGAACAGTGATGTGATCTATGTCAAATGAAAGCTACTAAGTTATTAAAAGCGTTAAAGACTAAGTTTGTATTCAAAATATGATATTGCAATTTTGGAGTTTAGCTTTACTTTTGGAAGTATATAAACGATTCTATTTTCACTGTCATCAGTCTTATTTTATCGTCCCACTGCTGGACACAGGCCTCCTCTCACACAGAGAAGGATTGAGCGTTAATTCCCAAGCTTGCTCGATGCGCGTTGGTGATTTCAGACTTTTTTTGTAAAAGCCTCATTTATCTTAAAAATATATATAAACTGTTATGTAACGTACAAAATTATGAAAAGTAATGTTAGTATTCTAAACAATATGGTTGTCTAAGAAAAATAGTCCGATTTCAATCCGAGACGAATTCTATGAAATGTTTATCTAAACTTTTAAGCTCACACAACGATATATTTACTGCGGAGTTCTATCTATAGTTTTTAAATTAAAGATTGAAATCTCACCTAGCTTTTCTCGATAAATTGGCTATCTAACACTGACAGAATTTTTCAAATCGGACCAGTAGTTTCTGAGATTAGCTCGTTCAAACAATTAAATAAATTCTTTCACTTTATAATATTAGTATAGATTGAAAGTCAACGGTTAGATACAATCCGTCGTGAGAAAACTTCTGACAAAATATCACACGTAGTCAGTATTTTTCACTTGTTTATCACCTTTGAAGGTCGAAACCCTAATCTTTAAGGTCTGTTACCAAAAGGGATTTAAGGTATCTGTGTCAAAGTAACCTTGTTGGGCAATTAACTTTGATATTAAAATTAAAAGGCTCTTAATTGAATATAACGGCTTTATTGTTCTGTGTTTATTTGTACCCGTTTTTGAAGATTTGTTTGTGTGTTTGAGGAAGGTAGGAAAGTTGGCAGTTAATAAGCATTTTATAAATGAGATCAAAATAAGTTCAAATCTTGATTTTTACGTCAGGAAGATTAAATCACCTAACAAGTCCTTGTGTCAGAGTTTTCCCAAATCCAACTAGCCTCTGACGTGGAATTGTAACAACGACTTCAAACAGGGACGTCGTATATATGTGCCCTCCAAGACATCATCAACTTTCTTAAAATTCAGAAAAATATTTTGGCCCGCCCTGGAAAGCACACAAACTCCGTGCAATCTCAATCGGCTTTATCTTTTTACCCTAAAAGCGATTCAAACACACCGTATCTTTATTTCCCATAAGTGTTTATATTTATTATTAGTCTCTAAGAAAGTGCAACGGGCCCAAATAGTAAATGTGCAACTAGACACTATTCTTAGTTACATAAAAAATAATTATGTTTAAAACTAGGTTAGAGTAAAATTGCTTATTAGCCTCTTTTATATAGGCTAGATTGTAATTAATTAATAAGAACTTTGTTCTTCTTAGTAAAGAAAAAAAAACCCTAAACTGACTACTAACAATTCAAAATGATTGGAAATGCATCGCTTATATTACACCAATGGCAATGCATCTAATTCCTGAAACGTTGTAATTAAACCTATCATAACATCTTCAGACCGCATTCCCGAAAGATTGAAAATTCAGCTCGATTTCTGCATTACCGAATAATTTCAATTGAAATTCTCACATTTACCTGAAACTGATCATACAAGTTTCACGGAACGCGAACTGGCTTCCTAATTACCAGTTTAAACCGGATTCTATGTGAGGTTTGCATAAATTGTCGGTTTGTTCAACGTGTTACAGCTTAGCTGTAACTGAGAACGTTACTGAACTAAAAGTTTCCACGAATTCTTGTTTTTGGGGATATCCATTTTGAGCTTTGTTTGTTTGAAACAGTGAGCATGTGACTAAACTTAAAGCCGTGCGGATTAATCGATCATAAGGTTGAGCAACGCCTGGCGTGGTCTGTTCGTGGATGGGTGAGCATCTTGTCATAACGGGTTTGGTGGATCTCGACGGTCGTTTGAACATCTTTAGCACTCGATACGGGTAGTCAAAAGCCGACAGGTCTGACAAACAGTCTTACCAAGGGGGGTAATAAAGCACTGATACTCAGCTGCATCCGATGATACTGGAAGCCGACCCCTACAAAGTTGTAAAGAGGCAGATGGCGACTGAATCATTTATCAGCCAAGTGACGATAAAAAAAATACAAGTAAAATAACTCCCACAGCGGTTATCAAAAATATTTTCATCGAATACTCATCAAAAGAAATGCGTACGCAATTATGTCTTTTAGTTTTCATGTACAGACGACAGCACATCAAGTTACCACAATCTGTCAAATTTCTGCAATCGATTTTCAACCTTATCGCAATGGGGGTAAGTTAATATTTGATTGGTAAAATTTGACAGATTCGTATACGTTGACCTGCTGTCGTCTGTACATACTTCTATTAAATACCTATTTACTTTACTCACTTTGTAAATAAGTAATTTATCCCATGACGTAATAAAATAAATACTACTACTACTTATCGAGTGAGCTGCAGGTTTAATCACCTAACAAGCCCTAGTGTCAGAGTTTTCTCAAATCCGCCTGACGGCCTCTGACGTGGAATTATAACTACGACTGCTACTGAGTAACAATCGAGGACGACGGCTTTACGTGCCCTCCTAGGCACGGGGGTGTAACACCGCCAACTTCCAAACTCCAGGCTGTTTTTGTAAAAGCTTCTGAAACCCACAAAGATCTCCGCCTGGCCCGGGAATCGAACCCAAGACCCGTGGCACGGCAGTCGTGCTATGCGACCACTAGACCACAAGCAGCAAAAGAAATGATTTTTATACACTGTTTTTAAATAACACAGAAATACAACATTAAGTACCCTAAATTACGCAAGCCATAATCACATTTCTCCATAATAATACCTAGTTAAAGATAACACATCAAACTACGAGTGACGATGGATGCAACCCCGATTGCAGATTAGTGAGGTAACGCTCAAACTGCATTTCAGCTTACTGGCGAACTAATGGAAACCAAACAGAAGGCTAATTTGTATGCTTTGTGGCAGGATCATGTGTTAGAAGGTTCTAGTTTATTTTGTTTGTCTACACTATGTATTATATAATAAAGAGAAAATATTCTTTTGTCTTTGTACACACGTCAGCACATCAAGTTACCACAATCTGTCAAATTTCTTCAATCAATTTTCAACCTTATTACAATGGAGGTAGGTTAATGTTTGACTGGTTTTAAATTAAAATTTGACATTTTTATCGCAATTAGCGCCCAAGATAATACAGGCTTTGCCTAGTTTGGGCCTAATGATAATTTTGAAATTGTAATCTTTTGGAAAATAAAATCCTTATTCTTATAAGTTCGCCGATTCACGCTGATCTATTGATACGCTTACCACAATACTAAAATAAAAAGCAAATCGCTTCAACGCTCTGAAAAATGTAAAAGAGCCCAACCAAGTAGGTTTATTACATACGTTAAGGGACCCAAATAAAGTTGCGACTGCCAACAGTACCCTCAAATCATGCAGAACCACGCATTTCATCAAAGATTGAGAAGATACTCGACTACTCGTACCCTAGGATGCTTAGACCACATAACTAACAGGAACCGACACGAGCTCAAACGTCTATGGAAAAAAGTCAGCAGATATACCTTTACCTGCCACAAAATATATCTATTTTCATTCAGCAGTTATGTTATTTCTTTCCGCTCTTTTCAACAGAAAGCTACTTTAGAAATTAGCAACTTAATTAATTTGTTTTGTTAAACAAAATTAACAAACACAAGCAAGAACTTGACATACAAGTTTTAAATAGTGCTCTTGTACCTACCTTTTTCTGATGGGAAATCATCAAATGGAAGTCCGCGGTGTCAGGCTTTTGACTGACTAAGAGAGTCTTTAGACTGACTAAAACCTACCATGCACCTTCTGGAGCCCTTTATGCACCTGGGCCGTGGTATCCTTTCGAACAATCTCGCAACCCTCGCAACAGCGCTACATCTAGAGTGAAAGGATAAAAGATAAAAAGTAATTTATTCAACGTAGGCTGAAAACCAGCACTATTGAAAGTCAACTTTACGAAAGACAGCCCCTTAAAACGCTCGCCCTTCAGCACTTCCTATGTGTATTTGCAGGGAAGAAGATATGGAGGAACAAACTCCCCAGCAAAGCACAGCAATGGCGGCTCCAACTGATGGAAAGATCTAAGTTAGGACCCTAAAAGTACCATAAAAAAACCTTTTCATCCCTTACATTTTTATTAAAACACTCGCGAGTATAAAATACGAGGTTTTTCGCTTCACCATTATATATTAAAATATACTAGAAGATGCGGAACCACCATGACCTTATTCAGTATTTGCGTACGAATAAAAATTCTGTGTCAACAATATTTTAGGATTTCATACCTCAAAAAGAATGACCTTGACCTTTCTTTGTGAAACAATAAAGGAATATAATAGTATTATGCTTGTTTTCCATGAAGAGTCCCACAGAAGTGAAAAATGATATTTTGTACTGTATTTTAAGCCAACAAAGAACCTTCAATTTAAATACACGGTAAAAAAAACGGGTAGAGAGAATTAAGTTAGAAAATTGCAAATATTGATGATAATATCAATTGGATCTGACGCCTATAATTGTTATTTACTTAGCTGAAATATGGAAAAGATTTTTTTAATAATTGGTGTTTAATTTTGTAATTCATACAAAGAGTTAGGATAACACACGTTAATTTTTATTGTTCTGACTAGTTTCCACCAGCGGTTTCACCCGCACCCCGGCATTAAAAAGTAGTTTCTTAGTAAATGGGCTAACTAAAACCTAAACATATTTTAAATCGATACATAAATGGCTACAAGCAAACGAATACTTCAGCTTAATATTATTAATACAGATATTAGGCACACAATTAATATGCATAAGTTTTTCATTTATTTAAACAGTATCAATATTGCTAACACTATCATAAAATATATTTATCGAAGGCTCCAAGACAATAGCTTTGAATTAAAACGAACAAACATTCAACTCACTTTGAAAACAGATTAATTTCTAAATTGTCTCATAAACTCCAATATTGAGTTGTTTAATCATACAAAAGTTTCTCTGCTTAGAAGCATTGCTTTGAATGATTCACGGTGTTTCATGAAAATATAATCAACTGAGTTTCTTCCACGTTAATAATATTCATCATCATCACTAACCATCATCATCTGCCAGCCTTTTCCCAACTACGTTGGGGTCGACTTCTATTCTAACCGGATGCAGCTGAAAACCAGTGTTTTACATGGAGCGACTGCCTGTCTGACCTCCACAACTCAGTTACCCGGGCAACCTGGCACCCATCGGTAAGACTGGTTGTCAGACTTTCTGGCAATCATAAAAACTATCATAATTAAAAAAATAAAACTAATTCAAAGGCAAAGCTTCCTTCTTTACTAGGTTACCAGCATCATTATAGTNATACCCCTTGGTAAGACTGGTTGTCAGAATTTCTGGCTTCTGACTACCCGTAACGACTGTCAAATATGTTCAAATGACAGCCGGGAACTCGTTATGTCAAGATGGTCACCCATCCACGGACCGACCGTGCCAAGCGTTGCTTAACGTTATCATCGATCGATCCGCGTGGCTTTGTTTTAGCCACGAGCTCTTCTCATCTCATCATCATCACTAACCATCAGTCATTCATCATCATCAGCCTTTGTATTGAGCGTAATCACGCTTGCTCAATGCGGGTTGGTGAGACTGGTGAGGTGAGTTCAGACTTTATAGTCCAGGTTTCCTCGAGATGTCTTTCTTTACCATTAGACATTCGTGTCCAAGATATTACTTCAATATTCTTGAAAAAAATGTTTAAACAACGCGTGAACATGACGGGTCTTACTACAAGAAGGATAAACACACGTTCAACGCGTGTTTAAAAAAAAATACGGAGACTTTTCTAAAACACGTGTTGAACGTATGTTTATCTTTTTTACAGTAAGACCGATGTTTAGCTAAACAGTGTTTTACGTAGGGTTATTATGAGAAAACAGACAGTGCTATTAATTAAGTCCTGTGTAGCTCAGGCTTGATAGCAGCTGTTGTGAATGAAATTTGATCTGAACGCCATTATTAGTTAAATAATCCTTATCGTTAATAAGCCTTATCGTTTAAGTTGTGAAGGTCATATTTTATGTCACCCAGAAATAAAATAGAGTAGTGTAGAATAGAATAGTGAAAGAACTTTTCAAATCGATTCAATAATTTTGGAGTCTTTCTCATTTTTTTCCTCTTTGATAAATACAAATAAAATATGCAACAAAAATACTCTATCTAAAATAATATTCAGTAATGAATCGAAAAGCGACGATCCACAAGTTTGGGTAACAATGGCCGTACACTGTCGTGCAAACAAAAGGTATTAGCGGAGTTACACTGGAACTCAAATGTTCGCCGTAATTAGTTTGTCAGCCAGTGTAGGAGCAGGTATTTAAGCTGAATGAGTTTGTGCGAAAAATGTTAGTGTAATGTAATTTAGTAACTGAGTTGTTTTTGAGTTATTTTTTAATCGTGAATGGATGTTTTGTTTTTGTAGAATAAATTATGCTAGAAGTTTCCTGATAATTTCTGATTTTCGATTTTAAAAATATTTTTCAGAAAACTTCTTTTGTTTTTTCACTTATCTTTCATGCATATGCAATATCGTGTTTGAAAATGTTATTATTTTCTAAAGAGTTTAGAAAAATTAAAGGTTATTGTAGAATTCGTCAATAATTAATTCACGTTGTTCGCTCCCTGTTGCCAATCTTTTGGCTTCACCACCACGCTGATAGCGATGGGGATCAATTTTCTGACACACTTCTAGTTTTAAGATTTGTATATTTGATGTAAATAAAACTAATGAAAACAATAACTTAACTTTTTCTACACTATAATAATGAGAAAACTCTAGATTGCAACAAAGGACATTCATCTCAAAACCTAACTTCAAAAACCATCATTTTAATTTAGGAAGTCGGAAAATAGAAAAAAAAACGTCGGAAAAACAAAAACATTTCGTTTAAAATCCGAAAACAAAGCGCGATCAGCAATCGTTGCTGCATCAATGGTTTTGAAATCTACAGACAAAAGCAGCAAAAGAAACTATTCGGGTTTTATAACGGCTGTCGGTACACTGTCCGGCAAACAAAAGGCAACAGCTCACAACTCATTGTTCGATGTGAAAGTTGACGGTATTGTATTACACGAAACTTCGGTGGGCTAATTAATTTGTCCGCAAGTGTAAAGTTTGATGTAGAGAGAAATATTTACTGAAACACGTTTTGAAATACAATTATGTATACTAATATTATAAAGCTGAAGAGTTTGTTTGTTTGTTTGAACGCGCTAATCTCAGGAACTACTGGACCGCTTTGAAAAATTCTTTCAGTGTTAGATAGCCCATTTATCGAGGAAGTCTATAGACTTTTTATCCGGGTGCACCGAGTAGTTCCCACGGGACGCGGGTGAAACCGCTGGCAGAAGCTAGTTATTTATATTTACAACACTATGAATTACAATAAAACTGAATACTATCCTTGTCAAAAAGATTAAACTAAAAACTAAAACGCATCCAAAATAAATCAATTTTTAACACCAAAGGTCAGTTTCACAGGTACCAGATAGAGTTCTAGATATATATATTTGACAGATTCTGGTATAGCAAAGTAGTCGAAGTTAAAAACATTTCTATGGCATTATCTGTCAGATAGTTATCTAGAACTTTATCTGGCATTTGTGAGACAGGCCATAAACTCTGGAATATTTTTAAACCTAAATATAATTTTATGAAACTATCTTTTAGCCCACACAAACGCTGGCTTTTACTTCGCCCAGCGACTAAGCATTGCCATTCAACGTGGCAATGCGGTCAGCCTATTGGGTACACTACCGGTTGACAGCGATGAGGATCAGTTCTTTGACGCCCCTTTTTAATAGTTTTAAGTTTTTAATGTAAATATAGGCTATATACTTTAAAATAAGTAATATGTAACTGTTATATAGCAAATAATCACATTCTGTACACCCACGGTTATGTCTGTACCTATTTTATATTTTGGGTGATGAGCTCAGATAAACACGTGTATCTAATTAACATAAAAGCCCTTAATTATTTCGTAATTAATTTAATTTTGAGGTAATTCTAATCGGAAAGATACAAATACAGATTTACGGGTAACTTCATAAGCACAAATGAAAAACCTTTCAACCCTTTGATTCTCCATTTTCCTGTTACGTAGGTAGTCAAGCAAAAATACACGAATAACAAAGTTTATTCAACTACGCCCAAAAGGATAACAAAAAGTAAATTACAGATACAAAGAATTAATATCAAAAGCTTAATTAAAACCGACATAAATTCCACAAAAGAAATATAAGGACAAGACATTTATTTTAATAATAAATTATTATTTGATTCAGACAACCACTTGATACAATTACAACATTAAGAAGATTAAGCGAACCGTGAAATAATAATGAAGAAATTAATTAATTATATCTAATTCATCAACAGCTGAAATGTTAGACAATCTAAAAAACTGGACACGCTATTGCTACGCCTTCTTTTCTGATAAAAATACGTTGTTCCACCCACACGTGTCTGTCCATCAATGTTATGCTTGTGTTTGTCAATTTTGATGTGTCCGTGCACAACGATGTGATTGAAAAGAATGTGATCTATCATTATTTTATGCGTTCCCTTGCCTCTTTTTCTTAAATCGACTGACTTACTGACTGTTTGGTGAATTGTGAACTTTCTGGTGTAAGAATTTGGGCTCATAGTGGCCATGACTAAGACCCAAGAGGCATATGACTGAACAAGTCCTAGCTATGAATACTAGCTCGAAGAAGTACAACATTCCCGTAACTTGGATTTCTATCATAAATAACGACTTAAAGAAAACCCAAATCAATGGCCTTGGATGGATCTGGCAAATAGTTAGGAGGAGAGCCAACCTCAATTAAAATGACATAGCTAGGCACAGAGAGAGAGAGTGGTTCCATTTAGTTTAACGCTCTAAGACAGAAATGGTCAAGGAAAATCTTCAAGAAATCTCCAGCTCATTAATAATGAAAGGAGTGTAATAATTAATGGCGGATATAATCTGAGACTTATGGGGAATAAAGAGGTGGTTGTTTCATGGAAAATATTTGCCTAAAGTCCAAATGTACACAGAGAATATGGCAAAGATTTTGGAAATTCAACTGTATGAAATAGCAATCATATTGACTTCGATAAACATCATCATTTGCATAGCCTTTTCCCGACTATGTTGGGGTCGGCTTCTAGTCTAATCGTACGCAGCTGAGAATCAGTGTCTTACATGGAGCGACTGCCTGTCTGACCTCCACAACCCAGTTATTATTCACTATCATCAATAACATCAGATTCATTCATCATCATCAGATATGATATATAGAGATTAGATATAGATCAATGCGGGTTGGGAGACTGGTGAGGTAGAGTCAGACTTTATAGTCGCAGGTTCTCGAGAATGTCTTTTTCTTTACCATTTAGACCTTGTGGTCCCAAGATATTAACTTTCAATATTCTTCGAAAAAAATGTTTAACAACGCGTGAACATGACGGGTCTTACTAAAGAAGATCAAACACACGTTCAACCGCGTTGGTTTAAAAAAAAATACGGGAGACTTTTCTAAAACACGTGTTTGAACGTATGTTTATCTTTTTTTACAGTAAGACCGATGTTAGCTAACAGTGTTTTTAACGTAGGGTTATTATAGAAACAGACAGTGCTCATTAATTAGAGTCCTGTGTAGCTCAGGCTTGATAGCAGCTGTTGTGAATGAAAATTTTGATCTGAACGTTCCATATGGTAGCTTAAATATCCTTATCGTTATAACCTTATCAGTATTTAAGTTGTGAAGGTCATATTTTAGCAGAAATATAGAGTAGTGTTAGAAATAGAATAGTGAAAGAACTTTTCAATCGATTCAATAATTTGGAGTCTTTTCATTTTTTTCCGCTCTTGATAAATACACAAATAAAATATGCAACAAAAATAACTCTATCTAAACAACGACCTACTTTCAGACAACTCAAAAAAGTTACGAAAAAACACATACGGTAAAAGCAACAAACACCAACGCACAACAACCAAGAGTACACACACACAGTTATAGGGCAGTGAGCGCATTAGATAAAGGTACATGGACACCCGGAAACCAGAAGACACACTGATACGTAGCAGAGGAAAAAACAAAAGGTTATTAAGCGGAGTTACCCTGGAACCAAAATGTTCGCGTAATTAGTTTGGTCAAGCCAGATAGGAGAGTATATAGAGAATGAGTTTGTGCGAAAAATGTTAGTGTAATGTAATTTAGTAAACTGAGTTGTTTTTTTGAGTTATTTTTAATCGGTGAATGGATGTTTTGTTTTTGTAGAATAAAATTTTATGCTAGAAGTTTACCTGATAATTTCTGATTTTCATTTAAAAAATATTTTTCAGAAAACTTCTTTTTTTTTTTCACTTATCTTTCATAGCATATCAATATGTGTTTGGAAAATGTTATTATTTTCTAGAAGAGTTTAGAAAAATAAGGTTATTGTAGAATTCGTCAATTAATTAATTTCACGTTCGTTCGCTCCTAAACACTGTTGCCAATCTTTTGGCTTCAACCACCACGTCTGATCAGCGATGGGATCAATTTTCTGACACACTTCTAGTTTTACAGATTTGTATTTTGATGAAATAAAAACTAATGAATGGTCACCCATCCACGGACCGACCGGGCCAAGCGTTGCTTAACCTTATTATCGATCGATCCGCGCGGCTTTGACTTAGCCACGAGCTCTTTCTTTCTTTCTCTTCGATAAACAAATAAACTTATATAAATGTATTTCAAGCAATGTATCATGCTTTAGTTATACATAATTAAAGTCTCTGAATTTTATATTGAAAATAAAAATTACAATATAATCGTCCATGACACGTGAACATTAAAGAAAAGCAATAATCGTACCTATACCTACTAAAATTGTATACAACAAACAGGATATAACGTCTAAAATACCTTCATAGATTCCACACTAATAAAACTAAACTGAAACCAGCTTAAATCTTGCAACTCAGCTGATATCCTAAAAAAATATTATCCAAAAACAACGGCCATCTTGTAAAAATATTCAAATATTCACCGTTTAAAAAAACATCCGCACCTCGCGGCTCAGATGACGTCATCAAGGATATGACGATGCCCACTCCTGAGGGACGGTGGTATTTTTCACTCGGCTAAACTGCTGTACTTTGAGTATTAATGGGGCAAGCTATTGATTGGGATAAATGAAAATAATTTTGTAAGGGACAATTTTTTTTTTCTGTTTTTGGTTTTTATTTGATTGTGTTTTAAGCTATGCTTTATCTCGTGACTTTATATTAGATTTTGATATATTATTATTTATCCATTTATATGGATTTTTATATTTGGTTACCTTGACAACGGTCTCTTTTTACTCTCCTATAGAAAATGATCATAGTTTAGATTCTTCTTCTTATCGAGTGAGCTGCAGGTTTAATCACCTGACAAGCCCTAGTGTCAGAGTTTTCTCCAAATCCGCCTGACGGCCTCTGACGTGGATTTATAACTACGACTGCTACTGAGTAACAATCGAGGACGACGGCTTTACGTGCCCTCCCAGGCACGGGGGTGTGACACCGCCAACTTCCAAACTCCAGGCTGCTTTGTGAAAGTTTCTAAAACCCACAAAGCGATTTCGGCCTGACCCGGGAATCGAACCCGAGACCCGTGGCACGGCAGTCGCGCTATGCGACCACTAGACCAACGAGGCAGTTATAGTTTAGATTAGTATCAAGGTGTTTAAAATTATATAACACAAAAAATATAGGTACAAGACTATGTAGAACTCTTTTTTAAATCGCGTCCAAAATATCAAACTACACGCATATGTTTCTCAGTAACTGAAATACATAAGTCAAACATTTTCCACAAAAAAATACTTCATCGACAACCAACAGACTTCTCCAGAAAATACACCTAAACAGATAACGACATCCATATTATTAAATCAGCTAGTTAATATCGGTTATTACTATAGTTGGCAAACAACAGCACTGTTGTCGAAACACAATAAAATATTATTACACGTATCAGTGCTTGGGGGCTGCCAGTGTCAATACTCAGATTTGAGCTCGTAACTTCGTAAGTACTATCATTAGCCTAGCCTTTGTCCAGATATGTTAGATTCGTCTTTATAGTATCTGTTGTTTTGCATCCTGGTCAAATTCAAGGACGTAGTTATGCCAATGATTCTCGACCCAAATCAATAATGAAACGAGTTTTACATTTTTTTACCGAAACTTGTCAGTGTGTACTAGCCGTATTTGAATGTGTTAGAAGCCTTATAACCGCGCTGCGCTTTCACACAAACACAAACGACACGAACTGACGAAGGGATCGATTTTATCTACGGTTATAAGGCTACTAACACATTAAATATGGCTAGTATGCACTGACGGATTAGAGTAAATAAAAATAATACTCATATTATTGTTGACTAGCTTCTGGTTTCACTCGTGCCCCGTGGGAACTACTCGGCGCACCCAGATAAAAAGTAGCCTAAAGCCTTCCTCAATAAATGCACTGAAATAAGTTATCAAATCGGACCAGTAGTTCCTGAGATTAGCGCGTTCAAACAAACAAACAAACTCTTCAGCTTTATAATATTAATATAGATTTGGGTCGAGAATCGTGAGCGCAACAATGTCCTTGAATTTGACCGGTATGCAAATCACCAACTTGTATAATGGTTGATTTAAATTAAAAGAAGCGATTCTGTTACGAACAGTGCTCAAACTATTTGATTAGTCTTTTTATTGTCCCACTGCTGGGCAGAGGCCTCCTCTCACCCAGAGAAAAATTGAGCGTTAATCACCACGCTTTCTCAATGCGGGTTGGTTTCAGACTGTATAGTACATTTTTCCTTGTGTGTGGCTTTTTTCATGCAAAAATAACAAACTGAGTTTCATGAATCTTTACTGTAACTGTAACGAATATACTTTTAATCCAGTAACATAAATTATACGGGCGAAATTGCTCATAATCTTTAACTTAGTCTTATTAATACTCAAAGTATCTACGAACTTTTTGCCGAAGTCTTTTCCTTATAATATTTCCGCCTCTAGCCCGGTGGTGGATAAATTTTTCATTTGTACACGTCAATCGTTTGATGGACAGACGGACAGATCGATGAGTAATCCTATCAGTATTTTTTGTAGTATTTCTCCTATTTATCCGATTTATGAAGATCTACTTACTTCTTGTTTCGGTTGAAGTGAGGTTCAATTGACATGTGATTTTTTAATGTTTCACAATGTAGGTATGTAAATCGGTTTGGTAGTTTTAGCATTAAAGTCGAACAAACCGACAGACAGAGTTACTTTTGCTTTTTTTATATTTGTAAAGATCAGGTTGCCCGCCTTCGTCAGACTTTTTATAGGACAGATAATAATCGGACCGTTTTTTTGTAGGACACTCTTACAAGGATTTCTGACTAATTTTTGTAGGACTTGTGCGTTGCTCTATTGTTATCAGTATATTCTACTTTTGCCCTACGAAAAATTGGTCATCGATTATCGGACGTCGGGCAATTTAACACTACTTTTCGGTAATGCCAATTAAAAAAACCGGCCAAGTTGGACTTGGAAGCGAGTTGGACTCGCGCACGAAGGGTTCCGTACCATTATCTATGTAAAAAGTACAATAGGAATGGTCAAGTGTGAGTTAGTTAAGTTGCACATTATTTCTAATGGATGGCGCTACTAGTGTACAATTTTGCAATTAATTAATATAAATCAACAGCCTTAATATTTTTTTTTTTAATTTTTAGTTATTGTTTTTCGTATTTGTTGTTATAGCGGCAACGGATATACATCATTTGTGAAAATTTCAGCATTCTAGCTATCACGGTTAATGAGATACAGCCTGGAGTCAGACAGACAGACAGACAACGAAGTCTTACGGAACCCTATAAAGCACACAAATATTGACTACAACTTTTATTATTACTCGAAAACTCATACTTTCGAAATACGGTCCGTCGTGTCAGAATAAAAATTGGTATCCTTAATCATTTCGTTACGTAACATTATAAGCAGGTAGGCTTCCAGTGATAAAATGCAACGAATAAATTTCAGGCTGGTCATATTTTTCGGACAGAAGTGTACACTGGGATGAGTTTTCGCGAAAACTGTGTTATGAAGTGCTATGGTTTGTTGATTGAGTTTTATAACATAAAATTTCGGGTTGCATTGCAGAAGAATTTATGAAAATAAGGAATATAATTTGTAAAAAACTTGTTTCGGTTTAAATCAATGAAAAAATCAAATGAAGGCATGTTTTATAAATATATTATTAACAATTTAAACTAAATAAATACACAATGTTTTTGGATGATATTTACCGAGAGACAGAAAGATTTCGAAGAAAGGTTTAGGTTCATCTAATCTGATATCATAAAGCTAAAGAGTTTGTTTGTTTGAAGCCGCTAATCCCAGGTGCTAGTGGACCGATTTGAAAATTCATAAATTTCATTCTTAAGCGTGAAGTAGGTCCCACAGGACGCGACTGAAACCACTACACACGAAAGCTAGTAAATATATCCTTGCGAAGCAAAATTATAATTCTGCTCACACCGATCCAATGCATGCAATGGTTTATATAAAATCATATCAACTACTAAACATAAGTCTAAGTCTGTATATAATTTAATGTTAAACTTACACATATCCTGTATTGGAATTATCATAAAATTTCATTTCTCTAGACCCTTTTATATAGAAAATAAGGGTCCAAGAGGGTTTTTACAATAATATTCGTAAATAAATATAAGATTTTAGTGGTTTTATAGATTTTATGGTATTGCTAAAATGCGGAAAACAGAAATGTAGCGGATTTTTGTTTCAGAATAGGTCTTTTTATGTGTTTTCTATCAATTCCGGGGTCTCGTTTTATGGGAAAGAGGTCATTTGGACCTCTGCAGTGATGCATGAAAACATTGGCGAAATGAAAAGCTCATGGAATTGTTTTTTACTTTCTGTCCAGCCGTATATAATAAAATATCATATAAAAGTTTTTTAGTAAAAAAAATATTAAGTACCTTTGTTAATTATATCTTAGAGCTTAAAGATTTTTTTATAAAAATTCTGACTGTAAAAAAAAACCCGTGGATATTTTACTTTATACACATTAAAGTGGTACCTTTCATATTTCATATTTCTACGTGGTACTCTGCAGCATTAATATTTATATATTTCTGAACCCACTCATTTCATAATAATCACCGAATCACAATAACCCAAAAAGTCCCACAAACATATTTTTTACTACCCTTAAAACCAAATTCACACGCAGCAACCGCAATCAAATCAAATTCAATACTCTCTCGTCAATATGAACCTTCAAATAAAGAAATAACTCCTATTTTATTCCCCGCATAAAAGAAAGAAAAAGATATAAAAATACCCACATATGTGGGTGAATGTTTTCCCATTCTCTAGAGCTCATTTCCTAATGAAACCGTTCAAAGAAGTGCAGATTTAAAAGATAGCACTTTCTTTTAGTGTTTTTAAAGTTCTGCAGACGTGGATATGTAGCTATTGGACGGATGGATAGACTAGACTTTTTTCATCTATGTGGGAGAATTATTTTTTAGAGTTGTTTAGATGAAAAATCCCTACTAATATTATAAATGCGAAAGTAACTCTGTCTGTCTGTCTGTTACGCTTTCACGCCTACACCAGTCAGCCGATTTTGATAAAATTTGGTACAGAGACGGAATAGACCCTAAGGACTTTTTATCCGGGTACGGGAAATAGTTCCCTCGGGAAGATAGCGAAGCCGCTGGGAGAAGCTAGTTAATAATATGTTGTGTTATAAAAATCCAGCGTATATCACGTGTTATCTATAACTGTCTAAGAGTTAAAACAAGATGGAGTTAGAAACAATAACGCCATCTCTCTTTCGTTACAGAATGATTACGGAATGCCCGAGGCAATTGAGAAATGCCACGTGAAAAAAATCCAATTATTTTTACACGTAACACGGAAGGACTTTGAAAAAATAATCTTATATACATAGGAACAGACAGGCACACCAAGTTACCACAATCTGTCAAATTTCTGCAATAGATTTTCAACCTTATCACAATAGTGGAAGGTTAATGTTCGATTGGTAAACATATTTTTTTACAGATTCGAGTAGGTCTTGCGGTCGTCTGTACTTTATTCAATACTTTTTGTATTTAGTTTACTACTTGTCGTGTAGACTTGACATTATGCTTCGTATAAATGATGTCTTTCAAAATAACAGATTGGATTACTTATGGAAATCGGCCACTAATTCAACTGTATATCTGACTTTCACATCCTAGTTACCCGGGTAACCCGATACCGCTTGGTAAGACTGGTTGTCAGATTTTATAGCTTCTAACCCGTAACAACAGCCAAAGGTTTTCAAATCATCTTCTTCCTGCCCTCATCCCAATTTATTTGAGGTCGGCGCAGCATGTTTTCTTCTTCCATTCTCTTCTATTTGCCGTCATCTCAAAAGTAACATTCATCTAAGCCATATCGACTTTTACGCAATCCATCCATCGTTTCTTTGGTCATCCCCTTCCGCAATATCCATCTACATTCATGAAAGGTTTTCAAATGAGAGTCGGAAACTTTAAGTTTAACGTGCCTTTTCAAACAGGAATCGTCCTGACAAGATGTTCACCCATCCACGGACCGACTGAGCTTAACTTCATGATCGACCTTTCACTTCTTCCTACTTTGAATAAATGGCAGTTTATCCTTTATCTCTTGTCTATAAATCACGTAAACCAGTACAGTTGGCCAACATTAATTTGTAGTGTCGAATCATTTGGCATGAGAGCGTTGCACTTGTATCGAGCGTTTGTTTAGCTAATTAGTGTCCCGCAGTTAATGATTGTAGGCCATTTGGTAGTGGAATCGCTGGCTGTTTGGTTGCGGAGATTTTGGATGGCTCGTTGCTTCACAAGTGTTGAATATAAGCCTGAATATGCATAAGGAATATATACTCATTTCAATTGTTTATTGCATTCAGTAATAAAAGTTGGTATGTCAAAAACATTGGATCAATTACTATGGACCCTGTTGGGCACAGCAAAGTTTATAATTAGTAGGAGACAGGATGGCGCATCCGATTAAGAGAAAAAAATAAAAAAATATGAAAATTAAATTACAATTAAAACTTAAACTTAGGTAATACTGAAATATCTGTAACAGTATTTTTAATTTACTATTTAAAAAAATAAGTTCAAAAACTAAAACCCGACTACTGAAATATCGCGCTCTAAAAAGCAAAAAACAAGATAATATGCATTAATGTGTTACATAAAATACTAATCATAAGGATGTTAAGATAGTAGCCGTAGTCGTATGCCACTATGTTATTGATTTAGGGATGTTACTTTTCACTAAAGGCCAGGCATCAGCTCTCAATAGGCTCATCTAAAAATGGTTGAACGGTTGAGATTGACGGAGTATTTTAAATAACACAGTGTGTTGTTTTGTTAGTATTGGTGGCATACGACTACGGCTACTATCTTAACATCCTGATGATTAGTATTTTATGTAACACATTAATGCATATTATCTTGTTTTTTGCTTTTTAGAGCGCGATATTTCAGTAGTCGGGTTTTAGTTTTTGAACTTATTTTTT
>NWSH02000296.1:10743672-10757828 GCA_002382865.2 Heliothis virescens | reverse complement strand
TTGCGCGCTCTTCCACAGTCGTGGCAATGGCGCTCGATGTACTTTCCGAGGTAGTAGGTTGAGTTTCTGCATACGTAATACCGAGAAAATCTTTTATTTTGGTTGTGAGAGTCCTTGGCAACGTTTTTTTACAGTCTCTTCTGCGCTAGTAGTCTTATCCATCCATTTCATCAACTTCTTCGTCGGAGCTCGATTCAGCTTCATAAACATCATTCCGAACACCGTCTTCAGCCAGCCATGATTCAATTGGTCATTGCACGTGTATTGTCCATTTTTTTCTTAAAAACTAACATCATATTACAATAATATAACGAAACAAAACAAAATGAAATATTATTTATCTAAAATAAACGAAAATATAATAATTCAATGTAAAAAAAAGTACTCACGTAATTGGTCGCGCGGATTACAGTTGTAGTCCACGCACTTTACTGGCCTCCTGTAACACAACCGCTTGAGTCCTACTCTTGAGCTGCACGGAGTGCATCGCTCAATCATTCATTTGAAAGTACCTGGAGGCGCCACAAGCTAACGCAAATAGATTTTTAGAAATTAGCGATTTTGTTGAGGTGGATTACATATGTAGTCCACGCGACCACTCCAGGGTTAAGTTTAGATAACAATCAAAAATATGCAACTCGATGACAATTTACTGTCATCTGCCTAACCTTTTTCAAGTATATTAGAGTCGGCTTCCAGTCTAACCAGCAGGGCACCAGTGTGCCATGTAGCAACTGCCTGACCTTCACAACGCAATTACTCGGGCAACCCGATATGCATTCGTAAGACTGGTATCTAGATTTTCTGGCTTCTGACTACCCGTGAAGACTGCCAAAGATGGTCAAATGACAGCCGAGACTCACCAGTTTATCGTGCCTTCCGAAATACGGGAGAACTCGTTATGACAAAATGGTCACCCATCCACGGACCGACCGCGCCAAGCGTTGCTTCCGCATGATTAATAGATCCGCGTGTGACTTCGCCACGAGCTCTTCACAATTGACTGCCTTCAATAAGGTAATCACAGGAATATAACCCTTAATCCGAATGCATATAAAAAGCTATATAGCATGAATCAAAAACCAATTATGACTACCTGATTACGATAGTCCGGTCCGAGTGGGCACAATACTTTCCAATGGATCTGTGTTCGGGAGATAAAAACTGATCCATTTATGGAACTATAGGCTTTTGTATCGGATTCGCCTGCGTATTTTTGATATTATTTTTAATACTCTTTTAAAGCTTTTTTCGTTTTGATTCTATGGGCAGTAGTTCTGAATGGTGTTTTTGATGATATTAATATTTGAAGGTGAAGTGAATACGCATTTATTTGATGCATTTTTTCACCATGTTAGCGCCAACTATAGTTAGCTTTGTTTCAAATCTTCAATCAGTTTTTACAACAGAGTATGTACTACACTTTTTGACGAACGATAAAAATAAAAAAAAATAGCACAGAACTACTTATACCATCTCAATAATAACCAATACATTCGTCCTCTTCAAAAACAGAATAGAGTAACTATCAGACGAGAAACCAGGCCTAACAGTAACGGTACGAAAAAGGGACGAACGGGGACGAAATAGGGACCAAATTGACCGCAATCTCAGCCAGTTATCGTCCTATACTCCTGATATCGGAGTTACAATTATGATATTGGAAGCTGAAATTGTTCAAAACAAAGGATAATAGGTGGTACTACCGGTATTGTTTGAAAGAGTTACCGTGGTCCTGGTATAGAAAGGGCTCAAGACGGAAAATTGTGGGTTTTAGCACAGGTTTTAGTCAGTAAAAGTTTGACATTCCGTAACGCTGCACCCATAGTGGGAAAGATCATTTGATGATTTTCTCCTTAAAAAGGAAATACAATAGGCAGCACGGAAGTACGTATATTTTAATTTCAGATGATTTTAAAGTCTACTAACTTTAAATGTGACAATCTTGTCATGACGAATTGCTCCGTGTTTCAGAAGGAATGTTAAATTATTGGGTCCCGTGTCACATTTGATTTTTTTTGGCCGCTGTTATGGGTAGTCAGAAGTCTTCGCGTTGTTCAGGTATATAGGTTGAGGAGGTCAGATTAGAAATCCCTCCATATAAAACACTGGTACTCAGATGCATTCGGTTAGACTGGAAAGTCGTATCCAACGCAGTTGGAAAAGTCTAAGCAGATGAGTGTGTAATAATACAATATTTTCACGAAGCCCATACAACAGGTAATTACTAAAATCCCCCTTTTTCATCGATGGGACATCATCTGATGACCCCTCCCGCTGTGGGTGACAGACAGCGTGAGGGAGTGTCAGACTTTTACTGACTAAAACCTACCGTGTTCCTTTGGGAACCCTGTGTGCGCTCCCTTAAATATTCATCTGTTTTTACCCGACTGCCCACAGCCAGGAGGGTAATGTTTTTAACCCTTAACTTTTTAACTGGTTTTACACCAATTTAAAGCGATACAGAAGTGTGGTTCCGTATTTAACAGTACAAAACCTCAACTAGTTGCCTACAAATCAGTTTAACTGCCAAGTGGGGCGTTCGAACCAAACTTATAATTGGATGAAAGAGGATTTTAGAACAAATTGCTACCGGAGCTGTTATATTTGTTGTTGAGCCGTTATTGTAGCCGCAAGTTTTTTGGGCCGTTTTGAAAATATTATATTTTGAATTGTTTGTTTATTTGAGAGTTATTTTTTGGCTAATATCAGGGTTATAGTCTGGGAAGTTGGTTTCTGCCTGCGGTTTATTTATAAATAGGTTGTATCCACATCTGTCTAAAACATGAAAATAATATTTCCAGGAAAATGTTTTGAATTAAAATTTTTGGTAATAATAATAATGCGAAAGTTAATTTGTTTGTCTGATTGGTTTAAAAGCCTTGTTGTACGGATTTTAGTTTGCAGGAACAAGTTCTATTATCATGTGGGTGAAAATCAGGAAAACAACTAACTTAATATTTTGTAATTATAGTAACTAGGACTGCCTGTAATTTTGTTCAAGCTATATTACTGTAAGGTTTCTTAAAAAAAATCTGAAAGAGTAACAAACATGCATACCTACTTAAAAACATTTTTTTAACCTATTATACTATAACGTACTGCTTCTCCCGGTTTCACCCGCGTCTTGAGGTATCATCTTCTCGTACGTTTATCACCCCTTCTCAGCAGTAAAATATTTTTTCATTTAAGTTTATTTGTTTCGAAGATTGCAAAAAACAAAACAAAAAATAGACAAAAAATACGTTTTAAAACACATACCATGATAGACATCATCATACGTTCACCGTGGTGTTTCACAAATGTTTTTGCTACGGAACCCTAAAAAGCAAAACGTAACTTCTAACGTGATAAAATCTGGAAGTAAATCCGCTTTGCCATTAGACGCGACGTCGTAGCGAAGAATTAGTAAGTTGAGACAGGGAATTAGCAAATTAAGACGTTCAAGCACTTCTAGTCATTCTATGGAGCCGTGGAGTCTTGAGACGTTTGGTCGTTTTTAGGGTTCCGTATCCAAAGGGTAAAACGGGACCCTATTTCTAAGACTTCGTTGTCTGTCTGTCTCCAGGCTGTATCTCATAAACCGTGATAGCTAGAAAGCTGAAATTTTCATAAATGATGTATTTCCATTGCCACTATAGCAACAAATACTAAAATAAAAAAAAAAGTATTAAGGGGGGTCCCCATACAATAAACGTGTAAAACCGCAAATTACAACTTTGTTATTCATATATTTGTATGAAAAACAAAGTTATTATTTGCTGTCCGAAAAATGTTTGTAGTTTGGCTAGTTGTAGGTAATAGATACGTTCATTTTTCATAGATAATGGAACGGAACCCTTCGTGCACGAGTCCAACTCGCACTTGGCCGGTTTTTGATTATATTATAATTTTTGTTTTAAATTTTTCAACATTCCTTTATATTCGTATGGACATCTTACTCATATCTTGGAGTAACTATGTATTTCCAGATTGTAAAGTTTCACCAAAACCATTGAGTTTTCTCGCCATCATTATCCACACATCCACATTCAAACTTAGGTTTATAATATAAGATTAGCTAACTTTTTAGAAAATCGACGTTAAACCCAATCTGCCAACGGCCTCAACCAAAAAAATTGAATTTTCAGCATCATTTTTCCTCTCTCAAAATAACCTCGAAAAACTTCACTTCTCCGTTGGCAACAAATTACAAACGCTCCTCCAATTAAAGTTTCGTTCATATCCCATCGTGGGACTAGTGTGGAATTAATTAAATCCCTGGAACGTATCCAATTCTACGAATTTTGTCTGCACCTATGGTTTTAGATTTGGTTATGCTGCTACAGAATGGCAGTAGAAAAAATGTGTTGCAAGAAAATGGGTAGATAATCCGATTATTATTAAGTTTGTCACTCTGTTTGTCATAAAATTACGCTAAACCGCTGAACAGATTGAGATGAGAGCCACAGCAGATAACCGCAGATAAGACGGACATAATATGTAGTCGTAGTTGTATTTAAGTGATGAAAGTAGTTCCTCACTACACGGGTAAAACTGCAAGAAGTTAATTTTTAGTCCCCAAAGGGTAAACGGGACCCTATTACTAAGATTATATTGTCTATCTATCTATCTGTCTCCGGATGTATCTCATAATCCGTGATAGCTAGAAAGCTGAAATCTTCACCAATTTTAATTATGTATTTCCGTTGCCGCTATAACAACAAATACTAAAAATTAAAACAAGTAAAATATTAAGGGGGCCCCCATACAATACACGTGTGAAACCGCAAATTATAACTTTGTTATTCATATATTTGGATAAAAACCAAGTTATTTTTTGCTGCCCGAAAAATGATTACATTTTGCCTAGTTTTAGATAGTAGATACGCTATTTCTTCATAGATAATGGTACGGAACACTTCGCGCGCGAGTCCAGCTCGCACTTGGCCGGTTTAAACGAACAAATAGAGACAATAAAAACATGATTCTAGCCTTATACTATTAAAAAAAGTGACGTATTAATTTCACTGCAAAATTGCACAGAAAAAATCTCAAAGCAACTTAATTGGACGTCCATTTTTCCTCACACAATATTGTGGCATAAAAAAAATAATTTGCAAACAGCTGTGACTCTTTTATGATTTAATTATTCTCTCTTGTTTTAGAAATATCTTTGTGATTGAAGCTCTCGTTTATTGAATACCCTCAGATTATTGGATTCCGGGTAAGGGGTAATTGTTCCGATCGGATTAATTATTAAGCGCCAATTAATTTGACGTTATTAAGTCTTAATATTATTGGTTGTTTTCGTCTTTTCTTTTTTTAGACTGATGAAAATAATTAGGTACAATATTTTTGTGCAGTGGATATCTTACGGCTACCTCCCTACATGATTTTCAAATTCGTACCTAACAAACCATACATACTCATAAATATTTTAGTGAAGTTCGCCGATACCCCTAGGAATAACCAGTCTATGTCAGGGTGACCTCTCGCGCTCAGCCCTGGTTCAAGCCATGGTGCGGATACCGTCGCCTCCTTTTGCGAAGCAGTTCTGCTAGAGAAGGAGGCGGCATAGCGGCTGCGAGTTCGCACCGGCCATCCCAGCCGTCGCAGTGACCTGGTAGACACCACGGGCGTCGGGTGTCGACTCTCGGCCACCGTAGGCGTGGGTCTGTGGGCGATGAGTTTCGGGTGGTTCATCGTGCTTCTGTCTCCTAGGAGACGACAGGCCCGTATCGGTGACGCACGTTATTCCACGCGCTCCTCAGAGAGGGTCAGCAAACCCCTGCGGGGCCCACTTGGGCCAAAGCCTGTCAGTACTGCGGGTAGTTCGAAAGAGTTACCACGGCCCTGACGCACAAAGGGCTCCCGAAGGAACACGGTGGGTTTTAGTCAGTAAAAGTCTGAAACTCCCTCACGCTGTCACCCACAGCGGGAGGGGTCATCTGATGATATCCCATGGATAAAAAGAGCCGCTCTGGCTTCTGACCAACCGTAACGACTACAATTTATTCACAAAAATAATTCATGAAAATACCGTAGCAATATTTTCGTACCTAAAACACAAAACATCGATAGTTTTTCTGCAAACCCAACTGTCATACCTCATAATTTTCATTTCCAAGCACGCGAGCGACATCGGGCGCTTAACTCTGTATGCAAAGCATAAATCTTGTTAAGACTTTCACACACACAATGAAAAGCTAGTTAAAATTCACTTTGTATCTAGTTTTTGCGCCGAAACAGCTGTGACTGCAGACATAAATTATTATATTTTTTATCGTATCGAGAAAGAGAAAAACAATTTGTTACTTTTCGTATTTATCTTGAAATTGGTGTTAGAGAATTTGTGGAAAGAGCTGGAATAAAATTGAATAATACATGTGATATTACTAGCTACGCCTCGTGGTTTCACTCATTTTCCTTAAGAACCACAGTGAAGTATGGAAAATGATAATTTTTAATAGAGTGACTATGGAGTTGCTTGCATAATCTCGTCTATAGATAGCTACTTTTTTGATAGGAAACTAGATTATTTATTTTTTTACTTTTATTAGTTAAAGTACAAGTTGTGGACCCTAATTATTGTATGCCCAAACGGGCTGATTGTTGTACTGTACCTATATATACCTAACACCTGTAGGGTAAGTCCGGGATATATGCCTACCTTTTTTTATTCTAGATATATCTCCTAACACACAAGTAATACGCACATGATTTTTATATGTGCGGTGACCTCGGTCATTAAGCTAATCGGGTTTTATGATTTTTTGTAGATTAATTAATAAATAAACTGTATATTTGAAGTAGAAATTAAAACTGCATACCGGGATATGCGCCTCAGATGCCGTATATGTGCCCCAGGCTATATTTTTGGTAGGGGATATATGCCCTTAGGAGTTATAGATGACCTTTGCTAGAAAACTAATATTTTATTCAACACTATTACTTTGTTGTTATTTATTATCAATTTTCAAAAAACAAAACAAGTTAACACATACAATTAGGTAGGTACCTAATTAGAAATAACATAATCCTCATCTAGGTAATCACATTACCAAAGAGTCATTCTAATAAGGTAAAAAGTTAGAGAGATCCATTGGATGAAGTAACTAGCTACTTAGGTAACTAAACAGGAACAATATTAAACATTTCAATTTAAACATTCTTGGGATCCATCAACTTAATTACTATAAACATTACCACATTCTAAGACTAAGATTTGGAACTTGGCGCCATAGTAACTTTTATTCAGCTGAAAAATACCTATCCAACGATGTAACACACATAGCTATTGAAGGTGGGACCAGATTTCATAGAAACTCTGGCATCATCCTTTGCAAAAGTTCAATCATTGGAATATAGGTAGGTACTACTTTCTTAAATAACTAATTCTAGACAATATTTACCATTTATATAAAAATTCAGAAGAGATCAATCATCTTAGGTACAAAATTAAATCAACATTCGATAAAGATCAATATTATTTAGTAATTTTTGCAGCAATAATGCTAATTTGCCTATCTTGCATTTCTGCGGTAGCTGCAGCTAATGTTTCCTCGGTCCAAGTAATTACACGTGGTTGGACGCCAGTCTCACGCTTATATTTTCGGGGTATTTTCAATCTAAAACATAAAATAAACATTAAAATATAGCAAGGGATATATGCCCTTAGGGCCATATATCCCAAAATGTATCGAGGCACATATCCCGACTCACAAGGATAGATGCCCTCTACAAAAAGTAAAACAAATACCATTAGTTAATCGTTAAAATGCAACTGACAACAATTTACACATCCTAATACTTATTTAAAAGTTAATATAAAACAAACTTACCTGTTACATCTAAAGTTATAGAGGAACGAAAATCACTCGCGAAGTAAAATCACGCCTGCCAATCTAGTCGCCGCCATTTCTGTCACTACGCACAACCGCACGAGCCAACGCTTTATGCCGACCGAAGTGCGGGGGGAGTGCGTTCATATTATAAGACAATATCATACCTGCGCATTTTAGTATTCACGCAATCGATTCGAGGCGTCTATCCCGCTTGGGCGTATATCCCGGACTTACCCTAACCAACACAATCAACGCAATAAAGATTACTTTACTTTACACCTAAGTTTCGCTAGCGATTTCACCGGCATCCCGTGGGTACTACTCTTTGCACTTCGATGAAAAGTAGCCAACACCCTCCATCGATAGTTTTTTTCTCTTTATTGACTAAAAGAACAGCGTTTAAACAAACAAACTCATCAGCTTAATAATATTAATACCTATAGATAAAGACAAGTCTAAACGTTTCAAGTTTAACTTTTCACCTTCTAAAAAGCTACGATGATACTGAGAAATTTTCATGACACAATACAAACAGCGAGCGAATAGGCGGAAAATTGCAAAAAAGGGATCCCTTACGAAAATACTTTCATGTTACAGATATTTATATTAAAATAGCAGTTTACTTTTCATTTGTTTGTTTGTTTGTTTGAACGGCGGGCTAAGGGAGGCTTTCAAAATAATTGTTGTTTTTCTTTCGCTTGTATAACTTGTATAAGGAATATTTTTCTTTGTGTGTGGAGATATGATCTTGTAGGTAAAATAGAGTAGTGTATGTAGGTACAGGTGTGGTGGTTATGTCTGTTTTACCTTACAGTGGTAAGGTGGGGTATATATTTTTGTGCTGCCTCGCTGGTCTAGTGGTCGCATAGCCGACTGCTGATCACGAGGGGTTCGATTCCCGGGACGGGCCGAAATTGCTTTGTGGGTTTTAGAAACTTCCACAAAGCAGCCCGGAGTTGGAAGTTGGTGATTGATACACCCGTGCATCGGAGAGCACGTTAGGTAATGTCGGTCCTGCGCTTGATCTCTCTTCGGTCGTGTCGGACTGCGTCCCGTCGGGTTATGAGAGTGAGGGAATAGGGAGTGCACCTGTGTCTGCGCAAATGCTTGTGCACTATAATATGTCCTGCGCAGCTGGCTGATCTCCTTATATGAGAACAGCCGCCGTGGCCGGCAATCGGCTAGGACGCCATCATCATGTTTTTGTGTAAGGTTGAAATATATTTCAATTGGTGGTAGATTTCAATGGTTACCATAACTGTTACAAATAAACCGTGATTTTGAAGTCAGTATTAGTGATGGGATCTGACTTCAATGTAGAATAAATAAATATTATAACTTTATTACCTACACAAGTTTTCATACCTAAATAAGTGGTCAATAGTGATACTGGTGAGTATGATATCATATTTTTAGACTTTCGCGACTTGTACACATATTTTAGATAAAAATACCTTTTTTCTCCCGACGTTTCGACCGAATTGCACCGACCGTGGTCACGGGTTGACTGACGTCGGGAGAAAAAAGGTATCGTAAAACCTTTTACAATTTCATCGCGATTAAGACCCGCTGGTTATCTAAAATATATGATATCATAGTAACATTATTAGCATTTATAGTTTTTGTTAATGACCCAGATTTTTTTGCAATCAAGTGTATAAAAAATAAAAACAAAATAATTGTAAGATTATTTTGTACAGAATTAGTGCATAGTTTAAATTATTTCTTAACATCAAAATTAAATTAAGCAGTACACAGATAATAATTATTATTCATCAAAGCAGATGGCTGTTTCAATTTGAATCTCTCATTTACAAATACAAATTAGTTTACCTTCAATTATCAAAATGAATAATTACTTACATAAATAAGTATTACCTATTGTTGGACTATTTTACAGCCTTCTTAATAATAAATTAATTAAATTATTAATTTTGAACTAAAACACATCTTCATAGCGATCATAAAATTTCTGACATTTTTGCTAACTTTCTTGCTGTACTTTCTGAGGCCAACACATGGATGGGTGTCCATCTTCTTGTCTATTCTGGATTTTAGGGTTCCGAATACCGTAAATGCGAAAGTAACTATTTTTTTGTCTGTCTGTCTGACTGTCAGGCCAAAACAACTGAATCGATTTAAATGGTTGGTACACAGATAGTCTAAACCCCTTAAGAAGTTTCCTCTTAGTAGGTGGCACGAATTATAATAGTTCCAGTAAAATATTTTTTGATCTTTACAAATCAATTAATTATAAAAACAATTAATAGATTATAAAACCTATAGAACCGCTACCAAAATGATTATTCATTAGATTTCTAAGCGGTTAAAAAGATATTTACATAATTTATGTTAAATGCGTGTCATTAACTCGTCTTTAAGTACCACTTATTGATTGACAAAGAGCTTGCTTACTTTTCTTGTAATAAAAGCTTATAAAATTTTAATTAAGATAAAGATACCGGAATGCATATAAATAAAAGCAAGTTCCCCAAAAAAAATGTTAAAAATAGGAAAATCTATTTTGTTTGTTTGTTTGCAAGTCAACCTACTCAAATCGGTCAAATTTTGCTAATTGAACGTTAATCTTCTACTACCGTGATAAGGTTGAATATCTATTGAGGAAATTTGGCAAATTGGGGTAAGTTAAGATGCGTCCGTACCTTAGAACCCAAAACTACTGAATCAATTCAACAAATTATTTCAGTGTTTGAAGGTACACTATCAGAAGCCAGAAAGCCTGACAACCAGACTTAACAAGGGGTGCCAGGTTGCCCGGTTAACAGGGTTGTGGAGGTCAACGCAGTCGCTCCATGTAAAACACTGGTTCTCAGCTGCGTCTGGTTAGACTGGAAGCCGACCCCAACATAGTTGAGAAAAAACTAGGCAGATGAAGATGAAGGTACACTATCGCTAGGTGACATAGGCTATATTTTATCCATGTAACAGAAGATGTTCTACGGGTCATGGAAACCGGAAAAAAACACCTTTTTGTGTTTGTTTGTATACCGTAAAGGTTTTTAAATTACTGAATAAATTTGAAAAATTCCTTTAATTGGAAGGTGCACTATTCTCACATGGCATAGGCTATATTTTATCCAGATACAAGAATATTTTTTCACGGGACGCGGGTAAAACCGCGAGACTTCCCCAGTATTTAATACTCCTGAAAAACTCCAGACATTCAGTTCAATATACCAATAAAACAATCTTGATTGATTGAAAACTACAGAAAATACAAACAACAAGTCATAAATATTTTTCTTTTTCACCAAACTGAAATATTACTACTTTATCACGAATATATTAACCTTTGGGTACCGGCTTCGATTCCGAACGGCAAATTATGTAAATACAAAATTTCGCCCGTAAAGTTGTCCGATATTGTTTTTTGAGGCATCATTTTTAGGGTTCCGTAACCAAATGGTAAAATGGGACTTTAGAACTGAGACTTTACTGTCCGTCCGTTTGTCACCAAGCTGTATTTCATGAATCATGATAGCTAGACGGAGAAAACTTTTAATTAAGGTGAATGCGACGACTAGAAGCGGGAAATTCAAATATAAAATGTTTTTTTCATGTTTTTAATAAGTTAACATTCAATATGAGGCGTGATCTTATGATTGGCGGTTATAATATCCCACAAAGTAATTTCTGATGTCCTAGTTTAACTCCGAAACTTCTTACAATTTAAATGTAACTGTAAAAAACGTTTTATTGCGAAATATCATAGTTTCGTCAGTTTATAGTTCATAATAAGAAGTTTCGGAGTTAAACAAGGACATCAGAAATTACTTTGTGGGATATATTATACACCGCCAATCAAAACACGCCTCAATGAGTACTTAGGTAAAACACGAAAAAACATTTAATTGTAATCCGGCTCGCGAGAGCAACCTTAATTAACTTTTAATTATTTTATACTGTGCGCTAACAAAGAACAAAATACAAAACTAGACAACAATAAGTATGCACTCCATACAAAAAACTATTTCATTACGGAGACCCCAGGGCAATGGAAGCCGACTGCACTTGGCCGTTTTTTTTCGACTGAATACTTATTCGGACCGAAAATAGATGGGAAGCTTGAATTGATTTGTTATTGTTCGCAATACTAACAGTATCTTTCCGATGACGATTCATTGGGATGTGTATTAATAATCTTGAAATCGTTATTCTAATGTTATATAAGACGGTACTATAATTAAAGTACTTAATAGAACTGTTCGACTAAAAATATTAGAAATGTAGAACAAAAACTGCTGCGTACCGTCCTCCAATACGTTTGATTTCAGGTGCAAATGAACCGGCGCCGGGTCTGTTCGAGAGATTACCTGCGGCCCGGCACACAAGAAGCAGCACTAAATAGCGACTGAAAGGAAACGGGGTTAGTCATAAAAGCGTACTCCGCTGTCACCCACAAGCCGGAGGGTCCATACTGAGATTCCATCGAATAAAAAAAATGTGCAACGACTATTATTACAAAAACTGGAAAACTAAACAATAACAACGTTTTTAGACAAAATGCACCCCAAGTTAATTCTAAAATAAAAACGAAAACATTATAACAGAAATGGCGCCAATGCCAATTGCCCGCCACGGCGCTTCCATTAAGACCATCTAGCCAGTGACCAAAAATTAAAATTACCCACAATAATGCACAGAGCATGTTGTTGGCAAGCCACTGCGCTCACTTCCTGAGCTAAAATGTCCACCGGTCCTGTCGAGATCACTGCTGAATAAGTCACTCTGACGGACCGCCACATATCCGACGATCTAGATGCCGAGATAAGACTTAGACAAATAGATGAAAACTCCCTTACCTGGTTCGGCAAATGCGTGTCTTCCGCTGCGAATCTTCTATAGGATAACCGTGGCTTGAGGACGCAGTAAGTATGTATGAAGTATATTTATAAGGATATACCCCGTGAAACATCGTCAAAAAACATGGTTGTTCAGTTCACCATTCGTCAAATTTAAACTGCCAAACTTTTTATATCATGGAATCATAAGACCCCCCGCGTGACAGAGACACTTACGGAAAAACCCACCGGTTCCTAGATTTGCCAGGGCGCGGAAAACTTCGAACACCGAGCCGATCATTCCACCTAAAATACAGTAGAGGCGAACTGACCAGAGCAGGTTTGTTAACACTTAACATCTAATACTTAGACGACAAAGTCATTTGAATACTAATATAGTAGCACAACATAGAAATAAGACAATAATAACAATCCAAGACATCGACACGAAAGATAACCTGTTAGTTCGAACAACAATATAAAGCCCACCAATTCGGCCCCGAAATAAGTATTCAAAAGTCAAAGCAGCAAGCACACGGATCGACACAGAAGCTGAAAGAAAATGTAGAGGCCCCTATACTATTATTCTAGTTATGATTGTTTGTAGCGAACAGTATAAAATAAATTATAAATTAATTAAGTGCATTCTGAACCTAGATAGCGGGAAATCTGAAATAATGGTTTTTCAATGTTTAACCCTAAGCTATTAGACGAATCAACAGGCATCTATATGCGTATAATACCACATAGAATTCTGATGTCCATGTTTTACTCCGAAACTCGGATATGAACTATAAACTGACGAAACACTGATTTCATCAATAAAACTTTACAGTTACATTAATAAAAAGTTCGGATTAAAACTAGAATCAGAATATTTGGGTATATACCGGCATCAAATACACGCTCAATGAATATAATAATACATGAAAAAACATTATATTGAATTCCCCGTTCTAAGCGGCGCATCACTAATAAATTTTCCGTTCAGCTATCATGACACGTCATTAAACAGCTGGTGACAAACGGACGGACCATAAAGTCTCAGTTCAAGTCCCATTTTAACATTTGGTACGGAACCCTAAATGATCCAAAAACATAACGGACAACTTTACGCGAAATCTTTTGATGATTGCATATTGCGTTCGGAAATTCGAAGCCGGTTCCAAAGGTTAATATATCGTGATAAAGTATAATTTTTGTTTGTGAAAAAGAAATAATATTAGACGTTGTTGTTGTTATTTCCTGTAGTTCAAATCAAATCAAGATGTTTAGTATTGGGAACTGAATGTCTGAGTTTTCAGGAGTATAAATCTGGGGAAGTTCGCGGTTTTACTACGCGGTTCCGTAAAAATATCTTGTATCTGATAAATATAGCCAGCCATGGGAGAATATCGCACCTCCAATAATGAATTTCATATTATGCAGTATATTTAAAACCCTTTACGTATAACCAACAACATCAGATAGGTTCGGTCATGACCCTAAACATCTCTGGTTACATGGTATAATAGTAAGCCTATGTATC
>NWSH02000296.1:10727329-10743647 GCA_002382865.2 Heliothis virescens | reverse complement strand
TTCAAATATAAAATGGTTTTTTCATGTTTTACCTAAGTTAACATTCAATATGAGGCGTGATCTTATGATTGGCGGTTATAATATCCCACAAAGTAATTTCTGATGTCCTAGTTTAACTCCGAAACTTCTTACAATTTAAATGTAACTGTAAAAAACGTTTTATTGCGAAATATCATAGTTTCGTCAGTTTATAGTTCATAATAAGAAGTTTCGGAGTTAAACAAGGACATCAGAAATTACTTTGTGGGATATTATAACCGCCAATCATAAGATCACGCCTCATATTGAATGTTAACTTAGGGGTAAAACATGAAAAAACCATTTATATTTGAATTTCCCGCTTCTAGTGGTCGAATGCACCTTAATTAAATTTTATAATTTATTTATACTGTCGCTACAAAAACAAATACAAAAACTAGAATCAAATAAGTAATTTAGGGGGCTCCCATACAAAAAACTTATTTCATTTACGGAACCCTTCATGTGCGAATCCGACTTGCACTTGGCTGCTTTTTTTTCGACTGTGAAAATACTTATTTCGGGACCGAAAATATGAGTGGGAAGACTTTTGATTGATTTGTTATTTTGTTCGAAAATACTTTAACAGGTATCTTTCCGATGATCGATGTCTTGGGATGTTCTATTAATAATCTTGGAGAATCGTTATTTCTATGTATATTGTAAGACGTACTTTATAAATTAAAGTACTTGTCAATGAACTTTGTCGTCCTAAAAAGTATTAGAAATGTAGGAACAAAACACTGCTGCGTCCGTGCCTCCATACTGTTGATTTCAGGGTGGCAATGATCGGGGCTGCGGGTTGTTCGAAAGAGTTACCGCGGCCCTGGCACACAAAGGACTCCTGAAGGAACACGGTGGGTTTTAGTCAGTAAAAGTCTGTCACTCCCGCTGTCACCCACAGCGGGAGGGGTCATACTGAGGATTTCCCATCGATATAAAAAAAAGTGTGGCAACGATTATTATTTGACAAGAACTGGATGAAACTGAAACAAAACAATGTTTTTAGACAAAATGTTTCACAGGTTTAATTCTAAAAATAAAACGTCAAAAACATATAACTATAATGGCGTCCAATGCCAATTGCCGGCCACGGCGGCTTTTCTCATATAAGATCAGCCAGCTGCGCAGGACATAATTATAGTGCACAAGCATTTGCGCAGACACAGGTGCACTCACTATTCTCTCACTCTCATAACCCGATGGGACGGCAATCCGACACGACCGATAAGACTAGCAAAACCTACTACCGTATAGTGTAACTTTGTTAGTACGTGCCACGCAAAAAATGTTTTTATTAAACACACCAGCAAAACAATTAAGGCTCATAATTGCATATTTACGTCCAACACGTAGAACGAAGCTAAAAATAATTAATGATACATCCAATCCTTCATTTTTTATGATAATTACTGTTTGTTGGCCATAAAAATTCATATTGGCACAGGGATTAATATATTTTGCGAATTCACGTCAGACACAAAGTGGTATAATGTTATGAATATGAATATGTTATCTGTTATACCTAACCTAAATATGCTTTTTATTGCGAATAGTAAGAGCTTTTCCGTAATTGTTGTTATTTAATTATTTTAAACCAGTTTTGTTATTTTGAATGTTTGGTTTATATTGATAACACTTGGGTGTTATTCTTTTGGGATTTTTATTCATATTCGAAGGATATATTTTTTGGCGTTGTTATATTTTTTTTTTTCTGTGAAACCGAATAAGGACTGTAATAACTGGGTCTAAGGGATTGTTCGAAAGAGTTACCGCGGCTCAGGTACACAAAGATTTTATAGAATTTTATATATTTAATATTGCCTTGAAGACTGACAGGACCTTGACAAGTTAACGATACAATTATATCACAACTAAACGCTTGAAGGAAAAGAAAAAGAAACGGGAACAATATTTTTTAGAACCTTCATTTTAAGTGTTCCGTACCCAAAGGGTAAAACGGGATCCTATTACTAAGACTTCACTGTCTGTCTGTCTGTCTCCACGCTGTATCTCACTAACCATGATAGCTAGAAAGATGAAATTTTCACAAATAATGTATTTCCGTTGCCGTTATAACAACAATTACTATAAATTAAAATATACGTGTGAAACCGCAAATTATAACTTTGTTATTCATACATTTGTATTTTTTGCGGTCCCAAAAATGTTTGTGTTTTGGCTAGTTGTAGGTAAAAGGTGTGTTCATTTTTCATAGATAATGGTACGGAACCCTTCGTGCGCGAGTCCAACTCGCACTTGGCCGGTTTTTAAAGCAAATAATATTCACTGTAACATTATTTAAACACGAAATCCTAATACGGACACGCCCACACATTTCCATTAGATTTTTTATGCTCACATAAACTTTTATGGTGTTTTTTCATACGCCCAAAATGACTTTTACAGATATTTTATTATAGATGGGTTTTCCGGCATGCGATATTGTTTTTCGTTTTGATGAAATAATAATATTATTTTGCTGATTTATTTTAATACGCGTTTTATTGGGGTTTATTAAAATTTTGATTTTGGATGGGATCTGGTTAGATATTTTATTATTATATGCCATCATCATAATTATTTTTACTGTCCCACTGCTGGGTATAGGACTCTTCTTGCACAGAGAAGGAATGAGCGTTAATCACCACGCTTGCTCAAGACGGATTGACGATTTTTACCTTTAAAAACCTTGAAAAAGATGACGTCCTTATGGGACCAAAAAGTAACCAAATTTCCAGCTAACTATTTCACAGGTAAGGTAAATAAATAAAACAAATATTTACAAAAGCTACGTTTAATATTCTTACTAAGTCAATACTTAGATACTATAAGAGGGAAAAAACAAAAACAAGAGAAGCAAATATAAAATATGTACTAGCAATCACAGAGTGTCATCAAAACTTACAGTTTACATTTATACAGCGTGAATACAAACTTGTATAGTGAATGAATGAATACTTATATAACTTAATTTATTAAACTGTTTAATAATAAAACACTAGAGAATTTTCAATATCTTCCTGCGTAAAAGGGTGCGTCCTGCATGAGCAAATCAACACAAACGCAAGGGCGAAGCGATCGGAAGTGAATTCAGGGATATACGCTGCGCTACGTTGTACCTTGCCACATCACGTTACGTAGGCCAATTTCGAAAGTGGTTGTGAGGGGCCTGTAGTACATGCGGTCCATGGCCCTTTACGGGGCCCCGGTGTGGGCACGTTCACTGCGGCTTCGAGCCGCGCACTACTTGAACGTGCCCCAAAGGGTGATAGCCATCCGGCTAATCCGGGGGTACCGCACGATCTCCCGCGAAGCGGCTGGTCTTCTTGCCGGGCTGCCACCGTGGGATCTAGAGGCGAGGGTGCTCTCGCGCCTGTATGATTGGCGCGAGGAGGCACTGCGCCGGGGGGAAACCCCGTTGCCACGACAAGTTGTCGCGCAACGGGCGATCCTCCGGCGCGATCTCATGGTGGCATGGAGTGACCGGCTATCGCAGCCCCATGCAGGGCACGCCACAATAGTGGCGGTAAGTCCCCTCTTTGAGGAGTGGCTCGGGAGGAGTCATGGCGCCCTCACCTTCCGCATGACGCAGGTCCTCACCGGACACGGATGTTTCGGGAGGTACCTGCATCGCATTGGGCGGGAGGTGGCGCCCGGGTGTCACCACTGCGCGGACGGTCCAGAGGACACGGTGGAGCACACTGTGGAGGTGTGTCCTGCCTGGGATGGGCACCGCCGTGTCCTCGTAGCGGCAATTGGCGGCGGCGACCTCTCGCGCCCAGCCCTGGTTCAAGCCATGGTGCGGGGCGAGATGGAATGAGATGCCGTCGCCTCCTTCTGCGAAGCAGTTATGCTAGAGAAGGAGGCGGCGGAGCGGCTGCGAGTCCGCACCGGCCATCCCGGCCGTTGCCGTGGACCTGGTAGACACCACGGGCGTCGGGTGTCAAGAGATGACTCCCGGCCACCGTAGGCGTGGGTCTGTGGGCGGTGAGTTTCGGGTGGCTCATCGTCCTTCCGTCTCCTGAGAGACGACAGGCCCGTGTCGGCGGCGCGCGTTGTTCCACGCGCTCCTCAGAGAGTGTCAGCAAACCCCTGCGGGGCCCACTAGGGCCAGAGCCCGTCGGGGCTGCGGGTTGTTCGAAAGAGTTACCGCGGCCCTGGCACACAAAGGGCTCCCGAAGGAACACGGTGGGTTTTAGTCAGTAAAAGTCTGACACTCCCTTCCGCTGTCACCCACAGCGGGAGGGGTCATAATGATGATTTCCCATCGATATAAAAAAAAAAAAAAAAGGGGCCTGTAGTAAGGCCGGTCGCCGGTGGGGGCCTGGACGCTATGATTCCCAGTCCCTCCCCAATCAGGCGAAGTCGGAGTGCCGCTGGGTATTTTTAGTGGGTGTACCGGGAACTACTGTACTGGGGAGTCCCACATACACCTCTCCCATCCCCCGACGGGGAGGGGATGCGTAATTGTCATTTTTTCACAGCGACAAAAAAATGGCCAATTCGAAAGTAATCGAATGTTTGTATTCGCCCTAGCAACACTGTCACGCGGTGTCTAGACATAGTGAGGTTTAGAACATCTAGTCATACCAAGAGTATCAGCTTACAAAGCAACCAGATTGTTGAAATCATAAAGTAGTATCTATTTACATACAAATAGTTACAGCCCTGTTTAAACTAAGCACGTAATATAGTTGAGAAAAGGTAAAATTAATTAGTTTTACATTTGAAACCGTAAAGTATGAAATTGCTCTAGCCATCACTAACTAATATTAATTACACTACAGTAAACATTTGTGTGTATGTTTGTTACTTCTTAGGGTGCAAACGGCGGAATGTAATTGGATATATCTTTACTTACTATAATAATATAAAGCTGAAGAGTTTGTTTGTTTGAACGTGCTAATCTCAGGAACTACTGGTCCGATTTGAAAAATTCTTGCAGTGTTGGATAGCCCGTTTATCAAGGAAGGCTAAAGGCTACTTTTTATCCGTGTGCGCCGAGTAGTTCCCACGGGACGCGGGTGAAACCGCTGGCAGAAACGTACAAAAATAAGTTTAAAATATAGCTATTTTTTGTATGAAAGTTAAGTTTTTTGTGTTTAAGTGGTGAAAAGTCGTTTCTTCAGCAAGCGTATGTAATCGCTAATAGAAGCTAGACGTATAATTAAAAATTTTTGAAAAATTTCTACAAAATAAAAACATGCTATAATTAGAATCCTTATTTCATCTGAGATTGACTGAGAAGCGTGTAATAACTGTAGGCACCTTTCAGGATCTGAAAGAACGAGGAAAAATCTATATATACATACAATAAAACAGTAAAAAAATCGTGTCTGTACATTCAATATTTTTACAAAACAAAATATGTAGGGTTTTTAAGAAATAAAAAAAGAGTAAGAATTCGAAAAAAATATTTTGTCTGTTTGCATGATTGTCTGTTTTCACACACTAATCTCAGCATCCGCTGGACGGATTTTCATGAAACTTGGCAGACATATAGCTTATATATCAGAATAACATATAGGCTACTTTTCATCTGCGTGCGGGAAATAGTCCCCTCGGGAAGCGGGCGAAGCCGCTGGCAGAAGCTAGTAAAGAATAAAATAAGAATACCTATAATACAATAATTGAGGTCAAATTACATGTAGGCAAGGTAAGGCTTTTGTTTGATAAATAAAGGTTTCTTAATAAAATCTGGGTTCTTGATATTATTGTTCATATTTTACCTGAAGACTTTTATTGATAGAAACTGGGCCAGCGGTATTATTTTCATTAAAAAAATATAGGTTCGCGCCTTTGCTTTGATCTTGCTGAAAAAGGGACAAGGTTTTGACGACCATCTGGTGGCGGCATGATGGCGTCCTAGCCGATTATCGGCTACGGTGGCTGTTCTCATCTAAGGAGATCAGCCGGCTGCGCAGGACATAATAATATTATAGTGCACAAGCATTTGCGCAGACACAGATGCACTCCCTATTCCCTCACTCTCATAACCCGATGGGACGGCAATCCGACACGACCGGAGAGAGATCAGGCCNTTATAGTGCACAAGCATTTGCGCAGACACAGATGCACTCCCTATTCCCTCACTCTCATAACCCGATGGGACGGCAATCCGACACGACCGGTGAGAGATCAGGCGCAGGACCTACATTAACGTGCTCTCCGATGCACAGGTGAATCAATCATCAACTTCTAACTCCGGGCTGCTTTGTGAAAGTTTCTAAAACCCACAAAGCGATTTCTGCCCGTCCCGGGAATCGAACCCGAGACCTCGCGCTCAGCAGTCGGCTATGCGACAACTAGACCAACGAGGCAGGCAAATATAGGTTCACGCAGACTGCCTGGCCTTGCTAAAAAAGAGACAAGGTTTTGACGACCGACTGGTGGTGGTATAACCACTACAGAGCACTATTAGCAGCATCATCTCTGAAGCTAAAGATATCCCACACTGCGCTCACCAACACGCATGCCTAGCGCGGTGAGTATGGGCAAATCCTCCCAGCTTGGGGAAGGCCAACAGTAAATGCTTTTCGACTGTGATGACGACCTTCTATGAATGCAAAAAGGCCTGTGCCTTGAAATCGGGTGATAAAAAGGCTGATGATGAAATAATAATAAAGAGGAAACATGTTTGTTTGTATAGACGACAGCAGATCAAGTTACCACAATCTGTCAAATTTCTGCAATAGATTTTCAACTTTATCTCAATAGTGGTAGGTTAATGTCATTGTTTGATTTGTAAAATTTTACAGATTCGGGTACCGTGACCTGCTGTTGTCTGTCTGTACCTTAAAGGCTCAAAAACTACTGAACCAATTTGAATTTTTTTTTCACAGTTTGAAAGTTAGACTATCTCCGAGTAACATATGTAGGTTATTTTTGGTCCGGTTACAGGAAAAAAATTCTCTACGACACGCCTAAAATCACGAAAAACAACTAATCTATACTAATATTATAAAGCTGAAGAGTTTGTTTGTTTGAACGCGCTAATCTCAGGAACTACTGGTCCGATTTGAAAAATTATTTCAGTGTTAGATAGGGCATGTATCGAGGAAGGCTACAGGCTACTTTTTATCCGGGTGTGCGCAGTAGTTCCCACGGGAAAGTGGGTGAAACCGCTGGCGGAAGCTAGTTCTTAATACAAAAGGCTTACACTAATAAAAGTAGTCACAGTAAGTTTAGTAAAGGGCCCGGCAGAGAACACGACAGTCTTGTTGAACTGTTCAACCAAAAGATACAGGTCTTTACGGTATCTCTGGCTCCTTGCCCACCATATGCTTTCGTATGGACCACGCATTAGATCTGCACTCTGAAATCAAAAAACAATTATCACAGGTATATTTTTTTATACATATTGACGGCCATTCATAAGTACTAGATAAAGTTCTATATAGTTATCTGACGGATAGAAAAGTAATCAAAATTAATCTGTAAGATAGCTACATAGAACTTTGTCTGGAACCCGTGAAACTGGCCGTGAAGGTCTTAATATTATTTTTGTTGCCTTTATACTTTTTTCCAATATTATCGACTACTGTTTCTAAGGAGGTTTGAACTAAGTTCTTGTCTAGATTCTAAATATTAGTCCTTATTTCCTATAGCTAAATTGGTCAATAAGTACTTGTATCTTGGACACCGATGACTGATTAAAGGTGAAGGAAAAAATCTCGAGAAAACCTAGACTATGCGGTCTGAAATCACCAACCCACATTGAGCAAGCGTGGTGATTAACGCTCAACCCTTCTCTGTGTAGGAGGAGGCCTGTGCCCAGCAGTGGGACGATAGAAAGGCTGATGATTATGAGGGTACTCACAGCAAATAACACATCATTGCTATGCCAACAATATATAAACAGCTGAGCGACCCCAAAAACTAAATATTCCGTTGTCAAGAATCTTTGCATTGGACTCGTTTCAATCTGTAATCAAAAAATATACATTTCTGATACATCGTCCTTGGTTGTAATGACATACTAAAACTATAATTACTTTTCAAAAAATCGGCAATTTCAAATAATCATCACATTACACTAATATTATAAAGGCGTAAGTTTGTGAGTGTATTTGTTTCCTATACAGGCGTAAATGGTTGAGCAGAATTAGATGAAATTCAGCAGAAATTGAAGTAACATCAGAAAAATGCACAGGCCACCGCGTGTAGTATCATCATCTGCCTAACCTTTTCCCAACTATGTTGGCGTTGGCTTCCAGTCTGACCGTATGCAGCTGAGACTCTGTACCTATCTAACCTCCATAACCCAGTTACCTGGCTAACCCGATACCCTTGGTCAGCGTGGTTGTCAGCCTTTGTCGTGTATGTGATCACGTGTAGTATAACAATACATATTTCTATGTTTTATGAAATAGATACCTACAATTAGAACCAGATTTAGTAGAGTGGTATTAATACTTACAGTTATTTGATAAGCAGTAACACATAACATTACTGAACATACAAACATATATAGCAACATTATCGGCGATAGACACGAGTCGAATAGACGACCAAACCTGGAAAAAAAACTAGGTCAGAAAAATATAAAATAATTTCTTAAGATGAGATGAAGATGTTCTTATTGCGAAAGTAATTAATTGTCCTTTTAATAAAAAAAATATATTTTATCTATATACTAATATTATATAGCGAAGGAGTTTGTTTTTTGTAATGCTCTAGTCTCAATAACCACTGGGCCATTTGAAAAATTCTTTCAGTGCTAGTTAGCCTAAGCATCGAGGAAGGCTATGAATTACTTTCTATCTGGGTGCACGGAATAGTACCCACAGGACGCGGGTAAAAGCGGTGATTTTTACTCTTGCTTAGTTAAAAAATTGCTTTAATAAATCATGAATATTTTGCCCTTGAATAGGTACCGAAGTATAAAACTAAATTAATTACATATTTAATTAACTGGTACACCCGAACATCAATTAAATTAGTTTATCAATTACGAATCACTCGCATACCTTACCCTTCGGACTTTAGAACTCACGTATTCAGAGGTTAATATAAACCTTAGAGTATTCAACCAACTGGCAGTGCCATGGGCACAGATCTCTATGTGAAAAAGTCCGCCAATTAGAGCACGGAGGCGCGGCAATGCAACAAAATTTTGTGATAGCTCACTCATTCATTTTTTTTCAAAAGGCCTATAAAAGTTCTTTCGAAATGTTAAGCTAGTTTTCGATCACACACGCACCACAATTTTATAAACATAAACTTGACGCACACACATTATACAACTACAATTCTCGTAGAAGTCGATGTGTAACTAAATTCCGAGCATAAATCCATACTCGACCCCCCGTCACCCACTTATACCTAGAATTAGTTTCTTTGCAGCCAGTCATGGTCAATGGCGACAAAAAGTTTTATGCGAACCAAACAAGTCGCATGACAGATAATCTCGCGCCGAGGAAAAGGCAAGGCATTGGCGTCTCCACTGAATCAAATGCTCCAAGATCTAAACTTCACGTTAACACATAAACCAGTAAACAAACTTACAAGAATTTATCGTTCACATTTAACTGTGTAAGTTAGATTGACTTGGAAGGTTAATTTAGATTTTGAACTCGCGTTTAACAACATGGAGTTAATGTTTTATCTTCTCTTGCTTATGGTTTCCTGGTACGAGTTAGGTAATTTTATGATTTTGTTACATAATGTTTGTATGGAAGTTTTCATTATGGGGAATGTTACATTATACCAAATTATATCTATAGGTACTACTAATATTATAAAGAGGTATAATTGTTTGATTTGTAAGTTTCTTTGTAGGGGGTAATCTCTGGAATTAAGGAACCGATTTAAAAAAAAAATCACCATTCGAAAGCTACATTTAGTGAGTGCTATAGGCTATATTTTATCCGGGTACGGGCAGTATTTCCCACGGGACGCGAGTGAAACCGCGGGAAAACGGCTTGTAAGTGTACAAAATCGAAACGGGACCCACAGTGTGCTTTACCGATCCGACCGATCGCGCTAACCACTGCGTAATCTTATGATCGATCGACCCGTGTGACTATTTTCTTCTTCTTATCGAGTGAGGTTAAATCACCTAATAAGCCCTAGTGTCAGAGTTTACTTAAATCTGCCTAAGGGCCTCTAACGTCTTCCGTCTCCTAAGATACGACAGGCCCGTGTCGGCGGCGCGTATTGTTCCACGCGCTCCTCAGAGAGTGTCAGCAAACCCCTGCGGGGCCCACTAGGGCCAGAGCCTGTCGGGGCTGCGGGTTGTTCGAAAGAGTTACCGCGGCCCTGGCACACAACAGGCTCCCGAAGGAATACGGTGGGTTTTAATCAGTAAAAGTCTAATACTCCCTCCCGCTGTCACCCACAGTTGAAGGGGTCATATTGATGATTTCCCATCGATATTAAAAAAAAGGGCCCCTTACGTCCCTGCGGGGCCCACTAGGGCCAGAGCCTGTCGGGGCTACGGGTTGTTCGCGCTAACTCGCCCGTCCTTGTCCTTCGCACACAAAGAGCTTCCGAAGGAATACGGTGGGTTTTAGTCAGTAAAAGTCTGAAACTCTCTCACGCTGTCACCCACGGCGGGAGGGGTCATTCTGATGATTTCCCATAGATAAAATAGGACCTCTAAAGTGGAACAACGACTGCTACTGAGTAGCATTCGGGGACACCGGCTTTATACTCTCAGGCACTTTCAGGCTGCTGTGCGCTTTTAAAACCCAGAAAGCGATTTTGGGCCGTCCTGGAAATCGAACCCAAGACCTCGTGTACAACGGTTGCACTACGCAGCTACTAGGCCAAAGAGGCTTCCTAAGCCACAAAACCCATCAATAAAAATGAATATGATAAAACGACATTAATAAAGTATGAAACACCTGAATTCACAAAGCATATAAAGCATTTTATATCGACAGTTCAACAACCATTTTACAACAGTTATTAAAATGAAAAATTGAAAAAGTGATGTATAACTTTTTTATTGAACCTAATTGAAAAAATATCGAAAAAAATAGGACAACCTTTTATTTATTATTGTGTTTTTTGTTTCGTTCTCATGCCTGAAAAAAGCTTTAGAAAATTTGACTTGAATTTGACATCTATCCTATGTCTAATATAACTGCACTGCACTGGACGTTTTGAATAATAATAAGTTGAACAAAAAAAAGAAAAAATAATTTATCATTATGGAAGACTTGGAGTGTAAAATGAACTCTAATCTGAAATGAATAACTATTTATTTACTATCAATTTACAGGGCTACGGGATCGTGTGCGCAAGTTATACACGGCCCAGGAACACATAGGGCTCTAAAAAAACACGGTGGTTAGTCAGTAAGAGTCTGATACTTCCTCCCCCTACACCCTTAGCTGGAGGGGTATAATTTCGCACCTCAAAGAAAAGTATCAAATTATTCTCAATCAAAAGCCTGCTATTACTTACTTGACCAACTCAACATGTCTTCTATGACAATCTTTCAACCTTTTCAACACGACTTCATGTCCCACTTTAGCTGATTCCGTTCCAAAAATATCCTTAGCATCAAGTCTTAACAACTCCAGTTCCATTCTAAAAAACACCATGATCACCATGGAGTTTGTGTCAAAGGAGGTTATCCAACCTCCCCCGTAAATTGCTGCATAGCTTTGGTACACCGAGGCTACCAGATATCCAATCATGGTATTCTTATCAAAAGGTACCCAAGAGCTGACAACTTGCAAGTAAGTCTCTGTCCCATTTTTTACGCTCATTCTGTAATTCTCAGAGGAAATATATTTATAGACTGGCTGTACCATGACTATGATAACGGTCGTATACATTAACGACCAATACAGATACGTAATCTTTCTGCAATATTTTGTGAACGTTGCAAGAAGTTTCAGCTTTTTCTTGTCGGTCGTTATTCTTTGGTTCAAATCCGCTCTTGTTACGTACTCGATGATGCTGACCCAATATTTTTGCCAGCACAAAAATGTAGTCACTTTTATCACGCTTATCGTCGCCAGCATTGTGATCTTCAAGTTGTTTAGCAGCAAATTCATATCCGATTTTACGAACCAAACGTCTATGTACTCTGTAGCAGTAAAAATTGTAACTAAAACATGCATTATCAAGTAGAAGTATTTCATCCAAACATTTTTTGGGAGCAATAATCCCCAAAATTTTAATGCCTTTACATTAGGGCCTAGTAATGGCCGTTTTGGGTTTTCCAATTTTTGCAGAATATTCTGGAACATCTTATCAGATCGACTGGATAGAACAGGTTGGAATAATGACGTGATCCCTTATTACACGATTCTAAAGACGAAGATAATTACGTGATTCCAAAGAATAGAGGTGGGACAGCGTCGCAAAATATATCGAGGTTTTTTGTAACTAGTTTTTTTAAAGCGCATTTAGTGACGAAAAACTTTAATCGGATTATGGGGGAGAGTTAAGCTTATATTATTTTAGAATAAAAGTACAAAGTAGATGGTTTTGAATAGGTTTAATCTGGTTTATTTTATAGTGCAAGGTTTTAATGTAAGGCTTTAATAAAAATATTGAATGCTATTAAAACGCTGTAAATGAAAACAAAAAATAAAGATATTTATTTCTAGGAATGACAGCTGAATATTTTCACAAGTTAAACTGATATAATTATTAAACAACACTGTTTCAACGGGTTTTGACATTTTAAAATTTGACACTGTTTTAGTTTTGACATTTCCGAACTAAAACATCCCTTTGTGCAAAAACTTTTTGACATGACTATTTCACTGGAATCCTTCATGATAAAACAATACTTTCTCCAAATGAATAACTAACACTGATTTCAGAAAAGTTGGAAACAATTTTCAAAAAGTTTTTGTAGCCCTGATGGCGTTGTAAAATGGATGATGTTTTGTTGAATTATTTAAATGTGACATTTGTTTTTGTGTTTTATTTCAAAATATTTGTATAAGTTAAACATTATCACTTAGTTTATTCAAAGCCAATCTTTAAGCAGTGTTTTATTTATTTATTTTTGATGATCGCTTATAATATTTGAATGTATACCTACCTAACATAAAAATGTTTAAATAGAGTAACCATGGAATATCTGACCTGATTTTCTTAATTATTATCAAACATTTTTTTTACCAATAAGCGCTTCTTACTAGAAGTCCAAATGATCATCTTCTTTTCTTTTTTAAATAAAATCCGTTATTTTTTTCGTAAACCTATTTTCAGGAATACTTATACTTATCATAGGTACACAGTTAAAATACCTATATCGAATAAAAACTGAGCAAAGGTCAGGTGTAGGATTTAGTGCTTAACCAAGTGAAATATTTTTCATATTACATGAGAAAAAACTTGAATCCCCAAGTTTCATTATCACCCGTTATATCTGAGCATAATTTATTGCGTGAGCGATAAATCTTTACTTTTGCGTTCCTAATTAAAATATTTCAGTATTTTTTACGTAAAAAATATTTTTGCAGGCAATTTTAATCTCGTAAAATTGTGCTTTTACAAGGCCCCTGGCCGTGTAATTTATAACGGGCCCCATGCTGTTTTTGGGTTTTATACTCAATATTTTTAACTGATTACTCAACCTTCAAGTCTGGTTTGTCTATCTTTGGATTTAAATCTAATTTTGTGAAATTGTTGGTCTAGTAGTTGTATAGCGTGACTACTGTCCCGGGTAAAATTGTTTTGTGGGTTTTTAAAAGTTTCACAAGGTACCCCGGAGTCTAGAACTCCACTTCTATGCTTTGGAGGACACGTAAATCCGGTGTCCCTAAATGCTACTCAGTAGCAGTCGTTGTTACAATTCCACGTCAAAGGCCGTCAGGCAGATTTGAGAACACTCTGACACTAGGACTTGTTAGGTGATTAAACCTGGAGCTCACTCGATAAATATACTATATGTACTATAAAGATAAGATAGTATAAGTTAGGCGGCCACCGCTTAACTTATACTATCTTAACTTGAATATAGCAATAAAATTGTTTTTTTGTTCATAAATATTTCCATGCAAAAAAATCAGGTTTTATCGATATTTCCATCGAGTTTGTCCCAATTCTATTTATTACAATTAACTTATGCCGCCGTATTATCACTTTCTACTATATAATTGTGACACCTTCCATAGATTTTTAGCCTCTAATTATATATTAGAAGTTGTCATTATATGGAAAATTATTTCTCATGTAATAACTTAATTTTATAGGGAAAGATAATTGCGCTAATTTTCGCTTTGATTTATTGTTGCACTTGTTTTGTGAGCGGGTTTGTCTGTTTTTATTTTTAATGTTATATAATAGTTTATATTTTTGCTGCAATTTGCAGCTCTTTTTTCCAAAATGTTGGGTATTCTAAGAAAGTTCCTATACAATGCGAAAACTGCAAAATTTGTAAATTGTTATTAAAAACTGTGCCAAATCATTACAAATGTTAAAATCGACGCCTTAGAGTAAAAACCTCGTAAGTGCAAAATGCAAAAGACTCAACCTTTGTAAAGTAATAGGATGTGATTTGAATTAGTTTTCTGCCTACAAACGCAATAAAATTGCATTTCCGAGGTTTTCACTCTAAGAGGACGAAATGCAAAAGTAACTATAATAATATGTCTATGTCTGTCTATTCGGCTTTCACTCCAAACTAATTTAAATAGTACAAAGATGCGATAATATTTAATAGATCAAAAGCGATGTAAGTTTTTATCCGGGTGCGGTAAGTAGTTCCTTCGGCAACAGTCGGTTTCAAGTAAAAGTGAATATAATCTCCAAAGTTTATCTATCCATCAAAAAATCTCAAAGTAATGGCCCAAAAAGGAAGATTTTTCCTGTAACTGCAATTAGTGTATATTAGCAGCAGGTACGTACAAAATGATTGCGTCCTTAAGGACGTTTAATGAGAAAGTCATTACGGGGGAGCGTGACTCGTTTCCCATGGCTACTCCTCAAAGAGTAGAGGAATCAGAAGGTTCAGTTAGATTGAAAATATGGAAGAGAATTTGGCAAATAAACACGTGTTCTGAAGAAAGTGTTTAGTAAAAACTTGGATAGATGTAAAGAGATGGGGCGACCTATGAAAGCATAAATGTTAAAGAACCGGCTAAGTGTAAGTCGGGCGAATCCCGTTTGTAGTATGGTAGTCCCTTAAAATTCTTATTTTATTATAGCTTTCAGTATTTGTTGTTACAGCGTCAACATAAATACATTATCTTTGCAAGAAAATAATAAAAAATTTCAGATAGACTTTTCAAAATTAACTTACATTCGGCATTTACATTAGTAAGATATTGTTGTTTCGGTCCAAAATTTATGTACAATCTTCGCTCCTCTCCTTTATGGAAGCAGCCAGACCTTTTAGACAGAGTTGACCAAATTATCCGTAGTACCCTAACATCTCTTTTTAATTTGGCTTTGGACGACCGAGCGTGGCTGCAAGCCACCCTTCCGATTAGATTTGGTGGCCTCGGCGTTCGCAAAATTTCCAGCATAGGTCTACCGGCGTTCTTATCCTCAGTCTGCGGCACCAAAAAGTTAACCAGCAAAATACTCTCTCCTTCTCTCGATGACTTCGAAGTGCCGTATTTGACTGATGGTTTGAACGCCTGGAAAATGGCTTGCCCAAACACAGCCTTCCCTGACAACCCGACTTGCTCTGCAGTTTGACAAGAAATAAACTCCTTGAAACATCTGTCAATACTGCTGAGCGTGCCCGCCTGCTGGCTGTGGGAGAATGGGAGTCAGGGCTTTGGCTCCACGCACTGCCTTCACCCAGCATTGGAACTATGCTGGGTGATACCACATTCCGGCTCGCTGTGTGCCTACGCCTAGGTGCTCCCACTGGAGCTCCGCATCGCTGTCAATGCGGAGAATTTGTGGACTGCCTTGGGCACCATGGTCTTTCTTGTAGCAAGAGCGCAGGTCGCATGGCACGGCACGCCAGTATTAATGACATTATTCGTCGGGCTCTTGTCACCGCCGGGGTGCCAGCTGTTTTAGAACCCAAAGGCTTGGCACGTGACGATGGCAAGAGACCAGACGGGATGTCCATAATGCCATGGAAGATGGGAAGGTCTTTGGTGTGGGACGCAACATGTGTCGACACCCTTGCACCTTCCCACCTTCCCAGCACGGCGAACTGTGTCGGTGCGGCTGCTGCAGCTGCTGAAAACCTCAAACGGCGCAAATATGTAAACCTAACCGGTAATTGCATGTTTGAGCCGTTTGGGGTCGAAACATTGGGACCATGGGGCCCAAGTGCCCATGGTCTTTTTAGAGAAATAAGCAGACGCTTAGTGGAGTCCACTCGTGACCAAAGGGCTGGCCTATACTTCGGTCAAAGAAT
>NWSH02000296.1:10695809-10725589 GCA_002382865.2 Heliothis virescens | reverse complement strand
TGGCTGTGGGAGAATGGGAGTCAGGGCTTTGGCTCCACGCACTGCCTTCACCCAGCATTGGAACTATGCTGGGTGATACCACATTCCGGCTCGCTGTGTGCCTACGCCTAGGTGCTCCCACTGGAGCTCCGCATCGCTGTCAATGCGGAGAATTTGTGGACTGCCTTGGGCACCATGGTCTTTCTTGTAGCAAGAGCGCAGGTCGCATGGCACGGCACGCCAGTATTAATGACATTATTCGTCGGGCTCTTGTCACCGCCGGGGTGCCAGCTGTTTTAGAACCCAAAGGCTTGGCACGTGACGATGGCAAGAGACCAGACGGGATGTCCATAATGCCATGGAAGATGGGAAGGTCTTTGGTGTGGGACGCAACATGTGTCGACACCCTTGCACCTTCCCACCTTCCCAGCACGGCGAACTGTGTCGGTGCGGCTGCTGCAGCTGCTGAAAACCTCAAACGGCGCAAATATGTAAACCTAACCGGTAATTGCATGTTTGAGCCGTTTGGGGTCGAAACATTGGGACCATGGGGCCCAAGTGCCCATGGTCTTTTTAGAGAAATAAGCAGACGTTTAGTGGAGTCCACTCGTGACCAAAGGGCTGGCCTATACTTCGGTCAAAGAATTTGCATTGCCATTCAGCGTGGCAATGCGGCCAGCCTTTTGGGCACGATTCCCGCTGACAGCGATGCGGATGAGTTTTTTGATACCTAATTTTAATTTGTTTATATTTTATTAATTTTAATTTAGTAATTTAAGTTTGTATATATGTAGATTGTATATATTATTGATTAAATCTTTGCAAGACCGATTTGTAAATTGTGCGATAGTGTATTTTTATAATTAGATTAGATACACCAAAACCATAACCACTACCCCAACAATATCGGGTAATACCTCAGTTTCCCATATAACACTTCAGTGCAGTTTAGAGGGAAGAATAATTTTGTTTTTTTTTTTATTTCTGCTTATTTTATGAAACTCAACAGTTCGTTTGAACGTGCTTATTTAAGTTACTACTAGATCAATTTTAATTTTTTTTTTGATATATGATAGTAGTGATAGATAGCCTATTTATTGAGAAACGCTAAAAGCAACTTTACACAATACCCACGGGATGTTAGTGAAACCGCTGGCGTAAGCTAGTGTTTCGCAATCACGTGGTGACCAAAATGAAATATCACTTTTATCAAAAATTGCATGAATATAGTTAGTTTAGTTAGTAGGTAGTTTTTTGTTTACCTTTTTTACGTACTGTTAGCCCCATGGTAAGCTATTAATTAGCTTGTGTTGTGGGTGCTAACACAACTGATAAACTACACATAATTACATACAATTTTGTAATTAGATACATAGTATTACCTCTATATACATCAAAACCACAGCCACTACCCCAACAATATCGGGTAATACCTCAGTTTCCCATATTACACTTCAGTGCAGTTTAGAGGGAAGAATTCGCGCCGCAAACCGCACGTTGTCGGGATTCCGTATTGCGGTTTCCGTACCGTGCGATATAGGTAACCTTCATTGAAAGGGTAGTATGAAGTGTTTTAGGTAGTGAAGCGATATATTTTGGACTTACAAAGGTGAAGTTTTAAGATTTTTTTTGTTTGAAAACGCTTTTCTAAGGAACTGCTGGACTAATTTGAAAAATATTTTCATATTTATTGAAGAAGGCTAACGATAACTTTTTAGCTGTAGCCTATTTGGTAGAGCATTTATTTTATCCAGGTGCGTAAAGTAGTTCTCATAAGACGTGTGAAACTGCTGACGCAAGCTAGTACTTATTTTATACATGGAGACCTTCATTGGAAGGGTAGAATGAAGTGTTTTAGATTGTGAAGCGGTATATTTTGAATTTAAAAAGGCGTGTTATTTAACTGACTTTAAAAAAGGAGGTTTTTTTTAGTTGGACGTGTTTGGTCGAACCGATTTACGATGCGGTTTTCAGCATAGTATTTGTTACAATTATGAGAAGGTTTTGAGGTCCACTAGACACCGACTTACAGACCAATGTCATCATCTCCCTGCCCTTATCCCAATCTATTTGGGGTCGGCGCAGCATGTTTTCTTCTTCCATTCTCTTCTATTTGCCGTCATCTCACAAGTAACATTCTTCCTAGCCATATCGACTTTCACGCAATCCATCCATCGTTTCTTTGGTCGTTAGACCAATGTACTTAAAGGATTTGATTTTGAAGTCGGTTTATTTTTTTGGAGTATTATTTTTTGGGTTAATATTGACATAAGCTAATGAGTTTTTTGAATACGCTAATGTATGGAACTTCTAGATCAATTTGTAAAACCAAAAACAGAGAGCCAATGTATAGAGAAACGCTATAAGGCTATAAGACTTTTACAAAAAATATACTTACCAGAGGTGAATTTTAACCTTGAATGACGAATGTAAAAACCCCACATGGAGAACTTAATAATTTATCCCTTATTTCTTGAAATAGTTAAAAACCAGACTTCTGTTATATATCTGTGTTCTGTAATCAGTAAGAGATACAAGTAAACGGCATTTACGGCCGTTTTAAGTCTATTTTATTTATCTACATTTATTAGAGTTTGTGACTTCTCTTTTTTTTAACTTTTGTTAAGAATATTGTCTAAACTGAATTCACAAAGAACTTTAGGATCCAAAAAAATGATATATAATTTAAGTTCCTCAGTTTTAATGTATATGCTTAATTTTAGTTATAAATATATCTTTGTCTCCTTAAAAAATCTGTTAATTCAAATATAACATAATTAAGATTTTTATGTAACTGAAAGTAAGCCTATATTAACATACAATAAATCTATACATTGTAAAGCTACAGATTCTGAAAATACTAATCTCAAGAACTACTGGTCCTTTTTAAAAGAATATTTCATTGTTAGATAGCCTATTTATCAAGGAAAGCTTATTTTTAATTCTAGAGCGCGAAGTAGTTCCCACGGGAGGTAGGGATTGAATGAAGCTAGTATTGTTTATACTGAGAACGTTCTTATATATATTTGTAATTGAGTTACATTATAGGCAGAGCTCGTGGCTTAGTCAAACCCGCGCGGATCAATTGATCGTAAGGTTAAGCAACGATTGGCGCGGTCGGTCCGTGGATGAGTGACCATCTTGTACTGCGAGTTCTGTTCCGTGTTTCAGAAGGCACTTTATATTAGTGGGTCCTGGCTGTCATTTCAACATCTTCGGCAATCAGGTGCAAAGTCTGACAACCAGTCTTACCAATGGGTATCGGGTTGCCTGGGTAACTGGGTTGTGGAGGTCACTACCGTCGTAGACAATCGGCTAGAACGTTATTACTATACATATGAATTTTTTTAGTATCATTTCAGAACTCCAAACTACAAAAACAAATTTAAATTTTATTGGGACCTTAGCATACAACATGAAGGCATAAATAATTTTATACGTACATACCAGTTCTCCCTACAAAGGAAATTGAACCGTACATTATGTACACAAAGTTGATATTGCTGTGACAAAACAAGGTGTAATCAAGTCGTTTATATAATAGTGTCGTTCCCTTGTAAAATGGATGCTGTTGAGTATATGAGTCTATTATTGTGAGTCGTCTAGATAAGTGTGAAGTTTGACTGTAAATACGAAGGTAATGTCTTTATTTTTGCTGTGAAATTGGGTACTAAATACTGGACTGTCAGTTTCCCGCGTTTTTACTCGCGTCCCGCGGAAATTACAAATTACTTCCCGTACCCGGAGAAAATATAGCCCAAATATCAAGTTAGGATAGATTAGCTTATTATAGCTTCTCAATTATTTTTTTTCAAATCTCTTTTGTAGTTCTTGTTTACATTAGCGTCAAGAACTACTAGACTGATTTGATAAAATTCTTTTTTAAGGTTCCTTACCCACAGGGTAAAACGGGACCCTATTACTAAGACTTCGTTGTCTGTCTGTCTCCTAAAAATTCTCTCTAAAAATAAAAAAAATAAAGTATTATGCCTGTTGATTTATAATAATTAATTGCAAAATTGTATACTAGTAGAGCCATCTATTAGAAATAATGTGCAACTTAAGTACCTCACACTTGACCATTCCTATTGTACTTTTTTCATAAATAATGGTACGGAACCCTTCGTGCGCGAGTCCAACTCGCACTTGGCCGGTTTTATAGCCCATTTATCTGGTAAAGTAATTATATGCTACTTTTTATTTGGATGTGTGGGGTAATATGTAAAATAAGGAGATAGAAGATTGTTTCATTAGAACTGAATACATTATTAAAAGTATGAAACATAATAAATTATTATGTTAATATTAATAATAATTATAATTATTATAATAATTATAATTATTAATAATTATTATTAATAATAATTATTTAATTTTGAAAAAAATACCAAATGGACTCAAACGCTTTACCCAAATCTATAACAGAATGTACCTAAACTACAAAGCCTGTTCATGTCAGAAGGGATAACTTATTATTTGGTTACCCCTAGTTAAGATGTACGGGTCAATGATGAAGCAGAAATGTGGAAGTTCTCTCACAAATGGGATTTCAGCTGCCGATTTTCTTAATGCGTATAACTTCGGTATTCAAATATTGGGATGAGAAAAACCAGTCAAAAAAAACGTTTGAAACCGCAAAATATAACTTTGTTATTCATATATTTGTGTGAAAAACTGACCAAAAAATGTTTGTATTCTGGCTATGTAGTTGTAAGTAATAGATATGTAATTTTTTCGTATATAATGGTACGGAACCCTACATGCGTGAGTCCAACTCGCACTTGGCCGGTTTTTATAAAGCAAAAGTAAATTAATACTTCTTCCTCATAAAAAATGTTTGCAAACCAAGTTTGATAAAAATACCCCAAAAGGATAGCCAATCATCAAAATCAAAGGCAAATAAATTTAAATCAGCAATTTGTTAACAGTTTTCATGGCGATTCGTAATTTCAGCTGAAACATCAATATTTTCATACATTTACAGCGAAATTATTTGCGCCGTCAGCTTTCATCTTTAATTATAATTATATTAAAATAAAAATCACCAATCATTCTGATGGATTGGACCGATTAAATTCAAAATGAAAATAAAAAGATTCTGTAGAAAGTTGGGTCAGGAGTCAATTAAGTCAGAATTCAGAACTCTTGAAATGCAATAACGAAAATAAAGGTGAATATTATTAAAATCCACAATATTGTAGCATTTTTTTTTTTTGAGACTCGAAAACTATTCACTAAAAATAATATACTTAATGTTGTCACAACCTAAAGCCGTACACTGCTGGAAAAAGTATCGTAATATGGACCCGGTAAGGCGCAGCTATAATAACAGTAACGTTAAAATTATAGTCTACTACTACAGTAAGTATGGTCAATATCTTTGCATAACTAAATCTGAAAAAAAAACTGAGACAGTTCGACAGACAAATTCGTTTTTAATGAATTTATGTTTAAAAACTTTTAATTAAAAAATTAACACTCGCAAAAACGAGTATTTTTCTTTTCACTAATTAAATAAACCAAATGCTAAACCTAAGGTTAAACAAACAATTAAAGCTGTAATAAATTACAACAATAATTATAATTTAATCGTTTTATTGCATTTCCAAAGTTAAAGTTTTATTTAATTATTGAGGCTTTAAGAGGCTATTAAGTAAAGTTGGAGTGATGTAGACTGCAATTTATGCTTAAGTTGGAACGAACTTTGTCGGAATATTAAACTTATCAACGATACAATTAACATAACATTGTGCCTATTTTCTCAAAGGAATCACGTGAACATTATAAAGTCGAAAGTTTGTGAGTGTGTGTAGACGTGTGTATATTTGTTATTTATTTTTATGAAACTTGAAAAAAAAGCTTGCTCATTGGAATAGGCTACTTTTTATCGCTTATCAGTTGTCATGTGTATTCATCATCTGTCTAGCCTTCTCAACTATGTTAGCGACGGTTTTGAGTCTTACTGGATGCAGCTGAGGACCAGTGTTTTACATGGAACGACAGCCTATCTGACCTCCTCAAGCTGTACAACCCCTTAGTAGGACTGGTGGCCACACTTTATGGCTTCTGACTACCCGTAACTACTGCCAAAGATATTCAAATGTCAGCCGTGACCCACCAATTTGGCGTGCTTTCCGAAACATGGAGGAACTCGCCATGGCAATACGGTCACCAATCCGGGGACCGATCACGCCAAGCGTTGCTTAACCTTAACATCAATCCATCCGCGCAGCTGTTACTTAGCCACAGGCTTCTCTCCATATATAATAACTAGCTTCTGATAGCGGATTCACCCGCGTAAAACTTAAAATACCGTTTTTCCCGTTCCCGTGGGAATTTTGGAAATCCTTTCTTATCTCGCGTGTGAGTCTTAAGATTAACCTCTGTGCAAAATTTCAGCTTTATAGGTTCATGGGTTTGGGCCCTGCGTTGACGAGTCAGGGACTTTGAGTTTTATTTCTGAAGATTACAACTAATAGCAATAAATACATAAGGCCGTATAAGTTTCGTTCTCAATCCCGTATTAACGGGATTAATCCAAATCACAGTTGGCAAAAGGCCTTAAGTCCCGGGAAAAAGTGGTATTTTCCTGTTGTGCCGTGACTTTTCCAGTTTGATTTAACTTATTGCCAAAAGGTCAACATTGTTGTTCAGCTGCCATTTTGTGAATCATAAAAACCTTTTTTTTATATAAATGCGATGTTGGTATACGATGTGAAGAATTTTGGCACGTAGTAGTATGGTTGTTCGATGGAATTTAATTATGTTTATTTTTGGTATGAATTTCAGTTTACTATAATTTATACTGTTTATTTTTATAATTTTTATGTGTTAGGAGGCAAACTAGCAGCTATTTTTCTAGATGATAACCAGTAAATTGAAGCCTGTAGACTCCAGGGAGTAGCCCAAAATGTGTTGCTGTTTAAAAAAGTTTCAAATTTTCTCACGGAACGGTTGTATATTTGTGGCATTAAGTCTAAAATAGAAGTAGTTTCAAAAATCAAAATAACAAAATAATAATCTGATTTAACCTTATAAAAATAAGAACTTGCAATAAGAAGGAAGAATTACCGACCATCGTATCCAAACCACTCCAGCGATTCCTTCCTCAGCAAAGAAACCTTTTGTATTAAAAATCCACTACGACTTGGCGGTACATTATTGAGAAATTCAAATACCGTAGGATTATCTTCAATAAACTTAGTTTTGTATGCAGTATCGTGGCTTATGAAGACTTACAACTCCCATGTATTTGTTGGGGATTCGAGGACTTTCAAACTGTAATGAGGTACTTTAAATGCTTGCGTTGGTTGTTTCATGTTTGCTATCTGTACCTCCATACTTTGTTAAGTATTAGGTTTTGTTTGTTTGTTGGATGTACCCGTGGCTTAGTCGAAGCCATGCGGATCGATCGATTATAAGGCTAAGCAACGCTTGGTGCGGCCGGTCCGTGAATGGACCATATTGTCATGACGAGTTCTTCCGTGTTCCATAAGGCACGATAAATTGATGGGTCCCAGCTGTCATTTGAACATCTTTGGTAGTGGTTAGAAGTCAGAAAGTCTAACACAACCAGTCTTACCAAGGGGTATCGGGTTGCCTGGGCAACTGGGTTGTGGAGATCAGATAGGCAGTTGCTCCATGTAAATCTCTGGTTCTCAGCTGCATCTAGTTAGACTGGAAGCCGACCCCAACATAATTGCGAAAAGGCTAGGTAGATGATGATCTTAGAGAAGGCTGATTGGGAAAGCCTCTAGTTACTCATTAAAAATTTAAAGGAGCTAGTGAACCCATAGAAGTTGGTACCCAAGACTGGGATATTTTGCGGTCCCTTGGAGAATTCTGCATACAACAGTATAGTAGCAAATATGTACGTAATAAATTATATGAAGACGATACTTTCCAGACAACCTTTGGAAGTTTGGAAGGCGTGATACGTTTCTTGGGAATAATGTGAAATACATAGCTGCATAAACTTCTTAGTAAATACTTATAAGTACATCATTTTACTGGTGATAACTGAAAAAAATCCTGCTACTGTAACTAACTTTGATAGATACTATAACTTGCTCGAAGTAGATTGCCGATTTCAAGCTTTAAAGTGCAGGTTTTCTCAAGATGTTCAATCATTGAAGCCCAAGAAAGTTCAAGTATAGATAGAGAGTTCATATAACCCACAATCGAACCCGCACACTCATATCTAAGCAAGGTCAACACAAAACTTGCATACGACGAGATAGTCACCCTTTATTTATTTTAAATGCAAGAAAATTTAATAGAGTGAAGTGGAGGTCAAGAAAGCTAAACCTACAATCATGTAGGATACATAGCAAGGCACAGAGAGCGAGGGATATTGTCACAGTCCAAAAACGTCAACTGCTGACTCCCCCAAGCTGGGGGGATTTGCCCATACTCACCGTGCTGGGCATACGTATTTTTGAGTGCAGTGTGGGATATTTTTTGTTAGGGATATCCTGCTACCTATCTCCAAGTAAGGCATTTAATAGACAAGAAAACATGATACAACTTATTCCAACCATTCAAAGTAAAAATACCTAACTCTCTGCTCACTCTCATCCAATTTATAAGCGTAAAGCATACACGTTTTATCAGAAACCGCCGATCTTCGCGAAGACTGTTGCGAAGTTTAAATTGCTTTCCTGATAAGAAATGAACTTTAAAGTGGATTTAAATTTAAATATTTCAGGCCTAAAATTAATGTTTGATATCGATTACTCGTTGCTATCCAGAGGAAGATCGTTCTCGTAAAATCGAATGGTTGAGAATCGTTTTCGGAGAAAATTAATTTTGTAAGGGTTAATTTTGTTGGATCTAATGAAAATACCAGTTGTACCAGTTGTCTATATTTCAAAAGACCTGCGGGGTACAAAATGGACATAATAACTATATCTATCTCATAGCTACCTCCATATAAAATGTCATCACAATTAGGTGAGTTATCTTACTACGAACTAATTTTAGGATCCAAAATGTACTTATATCGTAAAGCTTAAGTCTTATGAATGAATCTCAGGAGTTGTCAGGCCGATAATTGCAAAATTATGTGAATGTGTGAAAAAGGCCATACGCTACTTTAGATCTAGCTATGTGATGAGATTCTGTCAAGACGTCAATTGAACTACGGTCAGGCTTTTACAAATACTGATTAGCATTTCAGACTATATATCGCACCTACGGTACAATAACGTCACTTATGCAATTTTTGACAAAACTGAACTGAGTATGAGAAGATACTTCTAATCCAACGCTTTACCTAGTGTGTTATTGTCACTTATGTAGTTGTGTTTTAATTATTATCAATAATTTTTTTTATTCAACAACAACTGTACAATGTAATCGGGTGTTGAATTTTCAAATGCTTCTCCTGAAAAATTAGGTAAGATGCATAAGTGACGTTATTGTACCGTAGGTGCGATATGAGCAGAGAGTAAAATACACAGAGGGCACTTTGTATAAAATGTACGGACAAAAATATTACGTTCAAAAATGAAAATTGTCCCACCTTTATTACACAAACAAAAAGTATGACCGTCAATCAATCAAAATCTGATGAAATAACACCAAGTTTTGGTACGAAGGGATAAATTAAACAATTATCGTCTACCTAATATTCGCTTTAAACAAAATTCGGAGCCCTCTCATTGGTTGGCGACTGTTATAATCCTTCTTGTCAACACTGATTCTGTAAACGCAATTAAAAGTTTTATTTGTGAGATTCGAGTTATAGGAGGTAGCGATTTTAAGCCAGATCGACAAAGAAAAGTCATATTGAGCATTTTTATTAAAGAAACGATGGTGGCTGGCTTGGATTATAAAGTCTGAAATCAACAAACCGCATTAAGCAATCGTGATGATTAACGCCCAATCCCTCTCTATGTGAGAGGAGGCCTGTGCCCAGCTGTGGGATGACGACAAGGCTGATTGGGTTAAAGGAGTTTTTTAGTGAAAACCATCACTGGGTTACGAAATATACACAGACTTTGTGGATCATGTTTAATACTTGAATAACTTTGGCAATCGCTACGGGCAGTCAAAATGCAGAGATTCTGACAACCAGTCTTACTAAGGGGTATCGGATTGTCCGAGTAACTAGGCTAAGGAGATCAGATAAGCAGATGAGAATATCCCCAATATAACCCAATATAGTTTCAAAACCGTTAGACAGGTGATAATATTTTTTCTCCAAAAAAAAAATAGTATCGATCAATAGTGAGGTCTTAAATGTTATAACTTGGACCAAAAACCAAAACCGCCTATTTGTCTATCAAGCTTGTTTACCAAACTATTTAAGTTCTTTCAATTAATTAAGCCTTAATATTGTTATTGATAACTTTTGAATGTATAATTTGCAAAGTCTGTGGTCTTTGAATGGTAATTATTGGGATTATCTGTTTGTTTGTTTGTAAGATATAGTTAGCAGTGAATTTATATCTATTTCACTTTCTGTATTGGATTTATCAATTTAGTTTGTACCGCCTAGTTCGTTTCACCCGCGCCCTGAAAGAACGTTTTCTCGTCCCCGAATTAAGTATAGTCTATGTTCCCCGAGGATAGCCTAGCTTCCTAACAGTGAAATTTTTTATATTCTGGTTCAGCAGTTTCCGAGCCTTTAGTGAGATACAGCGTGGAGACAGACAGACAGGCAGACAACGAACTCTTAGTAATAAGGCCCCGTTTTACGGAACGGTACGAAACCCTAAAAGGGATAAAGTAAACGAACTGTCACCAAGTTCAACACAGTTTTTAAATTTTTCAAGAATGTCAATTTATTAAAATCTCTCAATTTTAATGAGCGAGAAAGAAATACTTGTTATTCTTTTTATAATAAAAATATTTCATTAATATTTAACTAACCAGGATTATATTATGATTGAACAATAGTTTTAATCTTTCGACCTCTAGACCTATAGGCCAGTCAACCTATAAATATTTGCACAACTTTAATACAAATAATAATATTACAATTGTAATAACAAAACAATAATTTTAAATAATAATATTATTTAATGCAAAATCCAATTTGAATTAATTATTTCAATATTTGATGAGTAATTTATACTAACAGCTGTTTTTGCAAATTATTCTTAGGTATTTAAAAACTAAGTCGAAATAATTATGAAATTCAAAAATTAAATATTATTACTTGAGTTACCTTCTATATTATTTCAATTGTATGAAACTCAGTTAGCTACTAAAAATGTCACTAATTTTATCACACATGAAATAACTTATTATTTCTTTATGTAAATATAGTTTAGTTAAAAAGAATGAAACTAAAGTGTATATTACTAAATACATGATAAAATAAAATGAACCACATTTATGTAGGTATAAATACAAGAAAAATAACTTAAAAGTTAGTGCCGTAGTTAAAGGCAATTCGAATAAAAGTAACCCTCACACACCCCCCTTCTGCACCCGGATAAAAAATATCCTTTGTGTTCTGAGCGCCGAATTTTAGTTCATTTTGTTGAACTGTTACACCGTGATTGAGAAACTAAATATCCAAATATGGAAACCCACATTTCGAATTTATAATATTAGTATGAAGTTTGTTAACAAGCAACCTTAAACCAATTACGAAATATTCAGACCAAAATATTACCAAACTAAACCGAATACAAATACAGGCTATTGTTTTGCATCCTGGTCAAATTCAAGGACGTAGCCATGCTAATGATTCTCGACCCAAATCAATAATAAAATGTGTTTTTTTTAATTATTTCTTTTACAATTTTTACAACNGCAGAGAGTAAAATACACAGAGGGCACTTTGTATAAAATGTACGGACAAAAATATTACGTTCAAAAATGAAAATTGTCCCACCTTTATTACACAAACAAAAAGTATGACCGTCAATCAATCAAAATCTGATGAAATAACACCAAGTTTTGGTACGAAGGGATAAATTAAACAATTATCGTCTACCTAATATTCGCTTTAAACAAAATTCGGAGCCCTCTCATTGGTTGGCGACTGTTATAATCCTTCTTGTCAACACTGATTCTGTAAACGCAATTAAAAGTTTTATTTGTGAGATTCGAGTTATAGGAGGTAGCGATTTTAAGCCAGATCGACAAAGAAAAGTCATATTGAGCATTTTTATTAAAGAAACGATGGTGGCTGGCTTGGATTATAAAGTCTGAAATCAACAAACCGCATTAAGCAATCGTGATGATTAACGCCCAATCCCTCTCTATGTGAGAGGAGGCCTGTGCCCAGCTGTGGGATGACGACAAGGCTGATTGGGTTAAAGGAGTTTTTTAGTGAAAACCATCACTGGGTTACGAAATATACACAGACTTTGTGGATCATGTTTAATACTTGAATAACTTTGGCAATCGCTACGGGCAGTCAAAATGCAGAGATTCTGACAACCAGTCTTACTAAGGGGTATCGGATTGTCCGAGTAACTAGGCTAAGGAGATCAGATAAGCAGATGAGAATATCCCCAATATAACCCAATATAGTTTCAAAACCGTTAGACAGGTGATAATATTTTTTCTCCAAAAAAAAAATAGTATCGATCAATAGTGAGGTCTTAAATGTTATAACTTGGACCAAAAACCAAAACCGCCTATTTGTCTATCAAGCTTGTTTACCAAACTATTTAAGTTCTTTCAATTAATTAAGCCTTAATATTGTTATTGATAACTTTTGAATGTATAATTTGCAAAGTCTGTGGTCTTTGAATGGTAATTATTGGGATTATCTGTTTGTTTGTTTGTAAGATATAGTTAGCAGTGAATTTATATCTATTTCACTTTCTGTATTGGATTTATCAATTTAGTTTGTACCGCCTAGTTCGTTTCACCCGCGCCCTGAAAGAACGTTTTCTCGTCCCCGAATTAAGTATAGTCTATGTTCCCCGAGGATAGCCTAGCTTCCTAACAGTGAAATTTTTTATATTCTGGTTCAGCAGTTTCCGAGCCTTTAGTGAGATACAGCGTGGAGACAGACAGACAGGCAGACAACGAACTCTTAGTAATAAGGCCCCGTTTTACGGAACGGTACGAAACCCTAAAAGGGATAAAGTAAACGAACTGTCACCAAGTTCAACACAGTTTTTAAATTTTTCAAGAATGTCAATTTATTAAAATCTCTCAATTTTAATGAGCGAGAAAGAAATACTTGTTATTCTTTTTATAATAAAAATATTTCATTAATATTTAACTAACCAGGATTATATTATGATTGAACAATAGTTTTAATCTTTCGACCTCTAGACCTATAGGCCAGTCAACCTATAAATATTTGCACAACTTTAATACAAATAATAATATTACAATTGTAATAACAAAACAATAATTTTAAATAATAATATTATTTAATGCAAAATCCAATTTGAATTAATTATTTCAATATTTGATGAGTAATTTATACTAACAGCTGTTTTTGCAAATTATTCTTAGGTATTTAAAAACTAAGTCGAAATAATTATGAAATTCAAAAATTAAATATTATTACTTGAGTTACCTTCTATATTATTTCAATTGTATGAAACTCAGTTAGCTACTAAAAATGTCACTAATTTTATCACACATGAAATAACTTATTATTTCTTTATGTAAATATAGTTTAGTTAAAAAGAATGAAACTAAAGTGTATATTACTAAATACATGATAAAATAAAATGAACCACATTTATGTAGGTATAAATACAAGAAAAATAACTTAAAAGTTAGTGCCGTAGTTAAAGGCAATTCGAATAAAAGTAACCCTCACACACCCCCCTTCTGCACCCGGATAAAAAATATCCTTTGTGTTCTGAGCGCCGAATTTTAGTTCATTTTGTTGAACTGTTACACCGTGATTGAGAAACTAAATATCCAAATATGGAAACCCACATTTCGAATTTATAATATTAGTATGAAGTTTGTTAACAAGCAACCTTAAACCAATTACGAAATATTCAGACCAAAATATTACCAAACTAAACCGAATACAAATACAGGCTATTGTTTTGCATCCTGGTCAAATTCAAGGACGTAGCCATGCTAATGATTCTCGACCCAAATCAATAATAAAATGTGTTTTTTTTAATTATTTCTTTTACAATTTTTACAACAGCTTTTACGTACCAATTAAATTGTAACTAAATAATGACAGCGACGTGGAAGAGTGCTTTGACGCTTTATTTTTTACATTTCTTGTGTTTTATATTTATTTTTAGGGTTCTATACCAAAAGTTTTATCCTTTTACTAAGGCTTCGTGGAGTTTTAAGACGTATATAATGTTTAATTGAATATGCATAATTAGTATTGTATATCTTCAATTTATATTTTAAAAAATACTTAAGTACTTATAATCTAGTGAAAAATCGAATAACCTTCTCCAGATAAAAAGTGTCTTTTATTCAATACGGATAACCGCGTAACACGTTAACCGGATAAACCGGATAAGTTGAGACTAACCCGGTTACTGATATTTCGTAAACACACCAGTTCAAACTAGTTTGGGACAGATAAAAGTGGTTATATCGGGTACAATAAAATTTGTTAAGTACAACTTTTATTTGTTTTAAATTTGTTTGGATAGTTTTGTTTTTAGTTTGTTTGTTATTAAATCGCTATCTTTTGGACAAGTATAGGGTGTTTGGCATGAAGTCAATAGAAGTTATTTGTGCTGTGTTATCAGGGTTTTAAATCAGACATGAATTTGAAAACACTTAAACTGAAGTTCAACAACTGACAAAGATGATACAGCTAGCTATTTTTCGCGTTTTCACTTGTTTCCTGAGCCCCTAAGAATTCCAGCTTCTTCTTCTTATCGAGTGAGCTGCAGGTTTAATCACCTGACAAGCCCTAGTGTCAGAGTTTTCTCAAATCCACCTGACGGCCTCTGACGTGGAATTATAACTACGATTGCTACTGAGTAACAATCGAGGACGGCGGCTTTACAGGCCCTCCTAGGCACGGGGGTGTAACACCGCCAACTTCCAAACTCCAGGCTGCTTTTGTGAAAGCTTGTAAAACCCACAAAGCGATTTCGGCCTGGCCCGGTAATCGAACCCGAGACCCGTGGCACAGCAGTCACGCTAAGCGACCACTAAACCAACGAGGCAGTTATCGCGACAAAAAAAATCTATCTACATCAGCTGCTTCATCATACTACTCGAAGCATTTTAGAAAGACGGTGTTTATTTTTACAACTGACGGGCTTTCGACAGGAATCACTCTACCTGTTAGTAAAGATGCATTAGCGTTCCTGTATATTGCAGACTAATGAGGCGGCCGACAGTTGGTCCACAAAAATTTTTTTTTTTAAGAAAATTGACAAAACAATCAAAGTTTTTAGTCCGTCTCAGACCGGCAAAAAACCTCATCATTGTAATGTACATACATATATACTACCATTCATCTTCATACTGATCTATGAGCCCAAACTAACTATCGGCCGACTTAAAGTTTGCAGTGTGCAGGAGATCTTAAAATCAGTTAAGTAGTTTTTTGAGATTCCTAAAAAACTGACCTTCTTAAAGGCAAGAAAATACACGGTTCAAAAATCCGGATATATGGCCCGGTTATCGCGTCCTGAAACTCCATTAACCGTTCTCTGGTACGTCTGGAATATTGAGTGAATGTGTCCAATTAACCCTTGGCCATTTCCACCCTTGACGGCGTAGAAAATCTAACCCTTGTTAGTGTCAACCCTTAAATTCGGATAATCCGGATATCGACAAGCGTTGAACCGGTTAAGATACCTTTTGGACCGGCCGAAACGTCCAAGTTTTATTTTGTCAGTTCCTGTGTAGTTGGTTTTTGGCCGGTTATTTTTTTTATCCGGCTGTAGTCCGGTTTTTATTGGTGCGGTATTTTTGCTACGTTTTGTTGTGCCGTTGAGGAAAATTTGGCAGCGTGTGTCGGTTTGGGGATTATTGTATTTTGATGTTTTTTTCACTAGTCACTGTATACAAAAATATTTTTCGCAATCGAACTATTTATTATAACAGTATAATCTTTCAATTTATGTTGACATTTTTTTTGTAGGATATAGACTTAAAATACTATGTGCAAAATGTCACATTTTATCAAAATCAAAATAATTACAGTAATCGTAATGACCATCATGTTGATTACCGTCATTACCGTAACCATTCGGTACTATTGTAATCATTACATACTATAAATAGCAATAGAATATTAATAATGTATCCTCATCTGATCCTGTCAATACGATGGGATGTATTAAATATTTGAGATCAGAGATCCTCCTACGTGTAAAGTTTTAGACCAGTAAGGGTGTAAACACATCACTATTGCATAGTTAAATTAATAAGAGTAAGCTGAAAGATCATCTGGCAAGCCTTTTCCTTTATCTTGTGGCCGGCTTCTAGTCTAACCGGATGCAGCAGAGTACCAGTACCATGGAGTGACCTGGCTATCTGACCTTTTTAACAACCTTGTAACCTGAATGTCAAATTTTCTGGTTTCTGGCGAACGCAATTACTTACGATTAACGTAAGTGATCATCCATCGACGGACCGTCCGCAACGAGTGTTGCTTAACATTATGATTGATTCACACTTAGCTACGATCTCACGCAATAATAAGATCTGATTTAAATGTTATTTTTTTATTTGACATATAAAAAATATATGGGTAAACTTGCTAGAGACGGCTTTAGTATTTTTGAAATGCGAAAAAAATATTTATGTCATAACCAAATCTTCAACTGTAAAATAACTAAAATCTTAAAAAAAATGAATTTGTCATAGATGTAGAATAATTTATAATATATCTACACAAAACGCGTGTGTTAATACCCTTATAACATAATAACTTTGTTTCGTCCGTTTAATGTGGTTTATTATATGTCACCGCTCTGTCGCCCGGGTTCTCAGTAGGATATGTAATTATTGTCCATAGGTAACTTAGACTTTGGCATATTCAATTACTGCGGAATTCAATAAACCATCTATCTCTGAATTTACCTACTAAAGATAGAATTTTGTCATTAGCCCCATACAAGAAATGTCAAATTCCTATCTCTAGTAAGAAAATCTAGAGATAGACAGAATATTGGGAATGGCCGTTAGTGATGAAAAGGTCAACAGTTATATAAATAGAACGTATTTATTCTCAGTGTATTTAGGTAACTAGCTTACTCCAGCGGATTCGCCCGCGTCCTGCACACCCGGATAAAAAATAGCTTTTACACATGCCTTTATAGTTGAATGGGCTATCTAATACTGTTTTTAGGGTTCCGTACCCAAAGGGTAAAACGGGACCCTATTACTAAGACTTCGTTGTCTGTCTGTCTCGACGCTGTATCTCAGTAACCATGATAGCTAGAAAGCTGAAATTTTCACAAATGATGTATTTCCGTTGCCGCTATAACAACAAATACTAATGTAAAGATTAAAAATATTAAGGGGGGTCTCCATACAATAAACGTGTGAAACCGCAAATAGTTCTTGATTTGAATGTTCAAACGTACGCTTTATGATAGTAGTTTAGTTACTGCGTAAATATCACAATACCTAACACAGCAATGTCTACTTTCTTCCATACTTTTCAGTCAGACGTCATCTCACAAGTGACATTCTTTTCAGCCAAGACGATATCGTCTTTCAGGCAATCCATTCATTGTTTTGTTTAGTCGTCATTTTTAAAACTAGCTTCCGCCAGCGGCTTCAGCCGCATTCCGATTGAAAAGCTTCCCGTACCCGGATAAAAAACAGCTTGAATTTATTTTGATGTATAAGCTATCTTACTACCAAATTCCATCAAAATTCGTCCAGTAGTTTTTGCTTGAAGGAGTAACAAACAAACATTCAAACTTTCATATTGGTAGGGTAGCGCTTTCCCTTTGGGACACTCTTTTTTACGTCTGTATAACAAATTCTGGTGTCAAACTGATATAAACGATAGCTAGTCCAATTTAATAGAAAGTTTCTTAAACCCTGATAAATGTGAGCAAATATTTTGTACCGAACAATTCGTCAGATGAAAGTCACGCTTAATCCCTAACAATTCAAAGAAAAGGTGGGATTTGTCACAACAAGAAAGAAAGTGTGAAAAAAAGATTTTTATCTTTGAAATTATTTTTTCAATTTTTACGTAATTTCAACGTGGTATTAGGCTTGCCTGATTTTATCCGTTTAACCTTGTTTTTATCGCCCTCTAAGAGGATTAGCGGATAAAAATTTGTGATGTCATCAACTCGATACAGATCGTTTATCTTTTTTTAGAGTAATCTTTAATTTAATAAAAGAAAAAAATATTGTTTTCAGTTTTGGTAATGTATCAGTTTAAAAAATGCTCCTTAAATAAAAACTAAGGAGCCTACCTAGATAAAAAATTTATGGGACCAATACGAAGCTATTCCGCATCGAACAAAAAAAGAATGATGTAAATCGGTTCAGAAACATCGGAAAAATCGGTGTACAAACATAAAAAGAAAAATAAATATACCGGCCGAACTGTTAACCTCCTCCTTTTTGTTGAAGTCGGTTAAAAATGTAACAGTAGTGTTGGAACTATAGATAAATATTTTAGATTTCTATGTCTGTGGTGTGGTGACTCTTACTATGCGTCATAGGTTAGCGATATGATGCGATGCGTCCTATGAAAGCCATATTTGATAAGTAATCACTGAAACTACTGAATCAATTAGAAAAAAACTCTTTTATTTCTGAGTATCATAGGGATATAATATGCTGGTATGAGAAAAAAATATCTCCGAACGCGAGTGATTTTCAAAATAATTTGGTCAATTTTCAAAAAAATCTGTTGCTTTACGAAAAACAGACGTTTATGTTGTCTTTGAAAATAGATACTCAGACAAAAAAGGCTAGGCAGATGATGAGACAAATTAAAAATTGTCTCTTTAACAATTTCAATAATACTAGGCTTTTCACACTTTTTCGATTAATTTCCCATTCATTAAAGTCTGAAAGACTTCCCAAAAATAAATAGTACTTAGGAGAGAATTTCAGGCGAAAATTCTTAAATACCTATCTGTTTAAGAAAATTGCTTTTACTTCGTCTTGAAAACTGTCTGTTTTTATTATTTTATCTATAAGAGAAATTTGTCGCTTTGGAAATTGTAATTTTGGAAAGGAAGATCGGTTCTGTTATTTAATGATACCTTAATCTATATATTATTCCCGGGACACAAGTTTTAAGAAATGGTAAAACATAAAAGGACTACAACTTTTTATTTGTTTTTTTTTTGTAGTTTAGCTTTCACATTTTCCATAATTTCTTCTGAGTTTCGAGATTCAATAAATTGTTAATATTAACCTTTAATCAATATTTTTCTTTCTCTATATTTAATTTCTTGGTGTGGTAAACTGTATCCATATCTTTTGATTTTATTTTTTTATAACCGTTTTTGTTTCACAAATTAGTACAGACGACAGCAGGTCAACCTACCTGAATCTGTAAAATTTTACCAATCGAATAATGTCCCACTATTGCGATAAGGTTGAAAATTTATTGCAGAAATTTGACAGATTGTGGTAACTTGATGTGCTGTCTGTACAATCACGAACCGAATGAATAAAATAAAACATAAAAAAAATCTTTTCACACAAATTTATCAACGGGATCGTCAAGATTCAATATGTTACAGAAAAGGGAACGAAACCTGTTTAGCTGTGACACAAATAAGACACTTGATGAAGCTTGCCTGTTCCCTTTCACGGCCGCCGAGTGTAGATACGTTTATTACTGAAGCGAGAATTTTATTTGCATTGGAAATGTATTAAAGGTAAATAGAAGTATGTTTTTCTTGGGGTTCCGTACCCAAAGGGTAAAACAGGACCCTGTTACTAAGACTTCGTTGTCTGTCTGTCTGTCTGTCTGTCTCCAGGCTGTATCTCATTAACCGTGATAGCTAGAATGCGGAAATTTTCACAAATGATGTATATCCGTTGCCGCTATAACAACAAATACTAAAAAAAAAAATATTAAGTCTGTAAATTTATATTGATTAATTGCAAAATTGTATACTAGTAGCGCCGTCTATTAGAAATAATGTGCAACTTAAGTAACTCACACTTGACCATTCCTATTGTACTGTTCAGATATAATGGTACGGAACCCTTCGTGCGCGAGTCCAACTTGCACTTGGCCGGTTTTTTATTTTTTGCCTGGCGTCTAATGTGTGAACAGTTGATGGGGTAGAATTAGATGTTGGTGGTGGCTGTACGACATGATAGATATATAAATATAGATTATCTTTGCATGAAATCATTTTTAATTTCTTTAAATCTGTTTTAACGCGCTCATTTCAGGAACCGCTAGCCCTATATGAAAAAATCGTTCAGTGGTAGATAGCTCATTAATTGAAAAAGGTTATTTGCCTTTTATCTAGGTGCGCGAATAAGTTCTCAGGGGACGATAGTGAAGCCCTTAGTAGGAGCAATTTGAACTACCCTCTGATCTGTGTCAGAATAATAAACAAAATAGGGAAGTTAGGTATAATATTCCATACGCAAAAGTAATTTTTACATATATTTACAACATATTTACACTAATACAAAAAAAAACTTAAACTAAAAACTAAAAAGCGTCAGAAAATTCTTCCCCATCGCTGTCGACTGGGAGCGTGCCCAAAAGGCTGGCATCATTGCCACGCTGGATGGCAATGCTTAATCTTTGACCTAGGTAATAGCCAGCCTTTTGGTCCCGGGTAGCGTCAACCAGCCGCCTAGATAATTCTTTGAAAATAGTGTGGGCATTCGGACCCCACTCAAAAGTTAAACTTTATTTTGTAAATAAACAAGAACATTGACCTAACATACGAAGAGTATTTTCATTTCAACCGACCTTTTTAAACCACCTATACATAAATTGAATTGACAAATAATGAAAGAACAATCTCAATATCTATTTGTCACGCTACGGATAGCGTGTTTGAAAATCCTGAAGTGTTTTACAAAAGCCTGTCAGGTATCGTAAAAATCGGCCAAGTGCAAGTCGGACTCGCGTACTAAAGGTTCCGCTTAAAATATCATGTTCGTTCTGTAAGAGTCATCTAAAATTCTTGTTTTTGTTATAGTATTTAGAATTTATTGTAAGCTGACAATAGAAATATATCATCTGTGAAAATTTCAGCTCTTTAGCTATCATGGTGTAAGAGCCTGAAAACAGACTAACGGAGACGGACAGACGTACGGAAGGACAGCGAAGCATAAGTAATAGGGTCGCGTTTTACTCTTTGGATAGAGAACCCTAAAAATTCGTGCCCTTTATAAGCAGTAAAAATGTTGAAAACATTGATTTTGGTTACATAGAGATTGCATTGAATAATGCTGAAGTTCGTGTCTTAGTAACAGTAGCATGGGCCGGTGGATCATAAGGTTAAGCGACGCTTTTTGCGGTTAGTACGTGGACGGATGACCATCTTATCATGGGGAGTTCATGGGTCCCCGTTGTTGTTTGAATATCACGTGGTTGGAAGCCAGAAGGTCTTCGATGCACGAGTGTATCAACCACCAACTTACAGATTGTGGGCTGCTTTGTAAAAGTTTTTTAAAACCCGCAAAGCTCGAATCGGAATCGAACCCGAGACTCCATGCACAGCTTAAAGGATTCGCTTTAAACTATGATAAGGAAGAGTTGAATGAATTATTACAATCAAATCTTATTTATGACAATATATTTAGACAAAATATTACATAACATTTCCGCAAACCATAGAAGAACTATAAATAAAAGCAAAATAATCGAAAGAGAATTTCCTTTGAGAAACATCTACCATAACAAGACAAGTTTTATATACCAAAGGAGATAATGTTTCCCTTTGAAACATACAGACATATTGATAACAAAAATATAGTAATCATAGGATATAGTATATGGGTATATAAAGAATCTATTTTTTGAAAATATACCGAAGCAAATAAATATGCCCATCATCTGCCTAGCCTTTTCCCTGCTGTGTTGGGGTCGGCTTCCAGTCTAATCGGATGCAGCTGAGAACCAGTTTTAAATGAAGCGACTGCCTATCTGACCTCCACAACCCAGTCATACTGGCAACCTGATACCCTAGCAAATAAACATGTCCAATGCATTAAAATGGCCGTTGGCAAAGATAACTTTAAGGGCCCGTTTCGGGCTATTTAGAACTTTAAGGGTAAAGTTCTAAATAGCTATCTGGCAGATAAAGTCAAAGAAAAGTAGTCCACAATAAAACATTTCTTTGGCATTATCTGTCAGATAGCTATCTACAAATTTATCTAGAACATCTGGAACTGGCCTTAAATATTACACTTTAAAAAGCATTTAAAGTTTTAGATTTCAAAAATACATCACGGCTTTGGAAACCCTTAAATTGGTTGAGTTACATTCCATTGCTAATAGTATCCAATACAAATCGTAGGGGCCTAGTGAGTAAAACATTAACCACTCAAGTATGAGTATGTGGGTTCGATTCCAGGTCAGGCAAGTACCAATGTAACTTTTCACAGTTAATATGTGCAGGCGCGAGCATATCAAGCTACCACAATCTGTCTAATTTCTTCAATAGATTTTCAACCTTAACTCAATAGTGGAAGGTAACTATTCCAATGGTGGACCTGCTGTCTTTTGTACCTTCTCATTATATCTTGAACACTTGACTGATAAAAAGGTGAAGGAAAGCTTCCGAGGAAACCTGGACTATAAAGTCTGAAATCACCAATCACTCTGTGTGAGAGGAGGCTTTTTTTTTTTTTTTTTTTATATCGATGGGAAATCATCAGTATGACCCCTCCCGCTGTGGGTGACAGCGGAAGGGAGTGTCAGACTTTCACTGACTAAAACCCACCGTGTTCCTTCGGGAGCCCTTTGTGTGCCAGGGCCGCGGTAACTCTTTCGAACAACCCGCAGCCTTTCGAACAACCCGCAGCGTGTGAGAGGAGGCTTAATTATGACTAATTGTATCCACTAAAACATTAATAAGAGAAAAATAAATGCTAAAGAACACAAAACCCGTTTAAACTGTGAACATAAACCAGTCATTTCGCGAGCTACACTTGAAAATTCCTACATTTTTAATACACGCACCTTGAAAATATATGAAAGGGTTAGAGCCTACTTGCTTTTAATTGCTGAATCACAAAACCCACTTTCACCTACATACAAAATTGCACCTTAATCATATCACACATAAGGTTGAGAATTCCTTGAGTGAATTTGCACTTAGGTCCTTTTATTCGCGGTGGTCCTTTGGAACTTTGCCAGGGACTAAAATCTGTGACCAAGCTACGTTTTAATCTAAATTATTCTAGCCCGAAATAATTCTGACCATAGAGTTTATGACGTGGAAACTCTTGGTGAATTTTAAATGGTTGATGTTCGAGAACCAGTGCTGTATAAACTAAGTGTAGTTGTAGACTTTTCGGGTGTAGTTGTAGACTTTTTGGGTGTAGTTTGACAATAAATAAACCTAGTTTTAATAGCATTTGGGATAATTTTGGTAGCGGTAATGAATTTAAAGTAACTTAGTCGTTCGTGACTTGGGTTTAAAATACTTATTTTGTCTTAAACTTGGTCTCAAAACCAGACTAACTTACTAGCCTTACCTTTATAACTTTATTCTTTCAAAAGTATATTTTTAGATTTTGGAATATAAAATAAAAAGTAACAATTTTTATTTATATGGTAAGAACTATAGACCAAATTAATTCCTGCTTATCAATTAAATGCTAAAGAGTAAAAAGTTTTCATAAATTATTTATTTACCGGATTACTTGAACTCGTGTGAAATGAAACTGGTTTAATGGCGAAATATATTTAATTTCAATGAATTAATTTATGAAAAACGTTATAACGATGAATAGCTTACGATTTATTCGGAGTGACATTAATCGATAGTAGATATATTCAAATTTATGTTTCAATTGAATTTTACACAGTTAATCCGAATAAATGTGCAGAAACTATCAATTACAACCCTCAATAGTTTATTTAATTAATTACAATTCTTAGCATTGCTTCAATTAACTGGAAATATTCAAAACTTTCGGCACAGAAAATCATATTTAATTATCAAATTAAAATTTTAACTAAATTGCATTTTATTGAATTGATAGACGTTGAATTCAAAACTTTCAAAATAAATTCGTAATTAATTCTATTCAGTGAAAAGAAAAATTCCAGCAAGTACCTACTACTTGTAATTACTTTACATCGAAATTTCTTGAAGCAACATAATTTTACGAAGCAAATTAATTGCATCAACAAAATAAATTGCCACTCGGTTCAAAGGACCGAAAAAAAATCTGAGCAATAATTGCCATTTCTATTTATTGCCAAACCTTTGAATAACTGTATACAAGGCTTCATGAAAGGAGGTTCTTATAGGGTTTTCCTCTATACGTCATCATCTATCATTCTGTGGACAAATGGCCCAAGTGTTGGATTCCAGGACCAAAGTACTTATTTTCCTAAATTGTGAGCGCTACAAAGGATTTTTGTTGGTCGAATAACCATTTTTGGAGGCCTTTATAATCGTTTAGGTAGTCCAATTTTGAGAATCAGTTATTAAATCATGTGTATAAAAAATCTTAAACAAAATCTAGCCTGGATTTGTATAGCAAGCCTACAATAGTTTATTAAACTCTATTAATAGGTTTTATGAGTTTTTGCTCGTAATTATTTTTTTATAACTTTTCTGACCATTGCATTATCCTACGGTTTCATTACCGGACCAAATAAAAAGCACTTAATCTATACTAGTAATACTTATTATAAAGAGGAAAACTTTGTTTGTTTGTTTGGTTGTAATGAATAGGCTCAAAAACTACCGGACCGATTTTAAAAATTCTTTCACCATTCGAAAGCTACATTATCCACGAGCGCCTTGGGGTTTTTTTTACCGGGTACGGGCAGTAATTCCCACGGGATGCGAGTGAAACCGCGGGAAAACGGCTAGTAAAGGATACATTTTTATCTCCTATTTTATTTAGGTGTATCAAATTTTAATGCTAAAGGTATGTGTATACAGTATATCTGTTGATCCGATATGACTATACAATATTAGATAAACTTCGGACAAAAGCATTCAGAAACTTAAAATATTGATCAGATAAAAAACTAGCCACATTCTATAAACAATAGTACACTTTATTATTCATTTTATTGTGCACTAGCATAGACAACGAGAAGTGCAAGTTTAAGTAAGCAGAACTTTCTGCAAAGTGCGAAGTTCTTTCAAAACCGAGTTCGCTATGAATAATGTGGACTGCAAACACTTTTTGTGGTTACCACTCAGTCCATTACCATCAATGGATTTACTATAATACAAAAGTTTTGTGCTAATAAAACTTTTCAAAGAAGAAGAATTTTAATAAAATTACTGCTAAACAAAACAGAAATTGAGAAATTCTTCTTACGGCCGTTGCCAATATTTTATCTGTAGATTTGCTTACTAGAGTAAAAGTAATGTCAAATACCTATCTTTAGTAAGCAAGATTACCCATAGATTGAATATTGGGAACAGCCTTTAGATAGATTGAAAATTAAATTAATATTCAGGTTTCTATAACCAAGTAACGTTTTTGATTCGTATTGTAAACCAATAGGGATTTTTACATAATCCTCAAAGATAAATGTATGTGGTCGAATCGAGCTCCTTCTTTTTGGGAAGTCGGTTAAGAGATACTATCTGTGAATAAAACTAGCCTCTTTTTTAGGAATAGGAAGTTCAGCCATTACGTCTGCTATATTATTTTTTATATCTGTAGCTAAAAGCTGCAGAAAAAAATAACCTCTCGACTTTAAGTAAATAAGTAAGTATATTAAAAGAAAACATTTTAGAAGTGAACCTAACTTAATGTCTGATTAAAGAAAAGCCTTAAAAAAACTGGTTTCTATTACAGAAAAAAAACTAACTTCTATCTACAAAAAAAAATATTTTAAACGAAATATGCAAACCCATAATAGGTAGTCACTCGACAAATGCATGCATTTTTACGCAAATTATACTTTCATGCAAATTAAATATATGCATATGCATATTATATGCAACCGCAGAATTACGTATTCGTCATAGTTTTGCATATACATGTCCGATTTGTTCCCGTTTCTATTGTGAGTTCGCTTGATAAAATTTTATGAGATTAACATGGATTTTCTATGCTGATTTTAGAGGTATATAGATGTTTTTGAATTCCATATTTTTCATAGTATACAGAGGACTTGGTCTAGTGGTCGCATAGCGCGACTGCCGATCACAGGTCTCGGGTTCGATTCCCGGGCCAGACCGAAATTGCTTTGTGGGTTTTAGAAACTTTCACAAAGCCGCCTAGAGTTTGGAAGTCCCCCGTGCTTGGGAGGGCACGTAAAGCCGGCGTCCTCGAATGCTACTCAGTAGCAGTCGTATATAAATCCACGTCAGAGGCCGTCAGGCGGATTTGAGAAAACTCTGACAATAGGGCTTGTTAGGTGATTAAACCTGCAGCGAGTGAGATAAGAAGAAGATAGTATATTACAGACATTGAATAATAGAATTAGACGCTGTCATTTGAACACCATTGGCAGTTGTTACAGGTAGTCAGAAACCAGAAAGTCTGACCACCAGTCTTACCAAAGGGTATCAGTTTGCCCGGGTAACTGGGTTGAAGAGGTCAGATAGGCAGTCGCTCCATGTAAAACACTGGTACTCAACTGCATACGGTTAGACTGGAAGACGACCCCAACATATTTTAGAAAAGGCTAGACAGATAATTTTTTGTAGTAGTTTATATGAGATAAATGGATAGCTTGTGTGTAGCAGTGTTTTCTGACTGCGCGAAGCAGGGTGAAAAATTTCCACTAACCAATAACCAATTTATTTATTTTTTAATCGGTCCTTTAGTTAAAGAAATCAGTAAGTTTAATCAAATAAACAAACTTTAAAGCTTTATTATATGAGTGGATATGAATAAGATTAGTATATAAAGATCAAAATAAGAATCAAAATTCTCCACTATAATCTTCATAATTTATAACCGTAATGTTACATATCCATAATCATATAAAATAACATTAAAGTTATCTACATATTTACCTACATAAACATAATTTCAAAACATCTCCTAATATTAATGTATAACATTATCCTTTACCATTAAGTAATCATCTAAGGCTTTCTATACACGAACATATGACACGACAAATGAGATTTAAGTCGTAAAATATTTGCAAAAATATTTTCCGTTATTTGTTCGTGAATACGTCACATTACTACTACTATTTTATGTATAAACTACTGAATGGGTTTTGGTGAAACTTTAGCAGGCATTTAAGTAGCTTCAACATCAGAATAAGGAATAAGATATAAGTTACTTTTTCTTGGGAAAAGGACGAAGACGCGAGCAAAATCTAGTATTCAAAATTACAAGGATTTTCCTATTAAAATTTTCTCTTTAATCAGTTCAGCCATTTCACCATAAAATCGCAACACACAAACGCACATTCGCATTCATAATATAAGTTAAGATTAGGATTCCCTCCGACTAATACCTTAAAAGCTTCGTAACAAACTCGGCTTAACTTGGGATCTAAGGAAAATCAAATGTAAGAGCAGCTTCAGAACTACGATTTAGCGATTTATTAGTTGTTTTGTTTTCCTCAATTAATTTGATGGAATAAATCAGTTACTTGGTGGTAAGTGGTGGCTTGCACTATGCAAATAATAGGAGAATTTAATTTTGTTTACCTACTACCTATTTTGTTTATACTACCTCCGAAACAAAACGTAGTAAGGCTCATTTTCACTCACAAAATAAACGTGAGTTTTTCATAAAACAATTGTTTACTAAAATTTATGTTTATGTTGTTTGTAAACGTGGACCAATGCCATGTTATTACTATCAGTTGTTTTTAATTAATTCGATACATTGAAGATAGGTATTTTATTTATAAACTGCAACTTCTTTTTAAGATTTAAATTTATAATACCTAAATCACTCTTAATAATTTCCTTGAATATAAAACGCATATTTGATATTCACGACTCATATTTAAAACTTATGCGATTATTCATTTTGCGACTGAAAATCGCATTTCTCCAAACAGCTTTACAGCAACCTTTTTCGCTAACGATAAGTAGAAAGCTTTGAAGAGAAAATAATTAATTGTTACCGTTAAAAAGGTTACAAAGTCTGGCCGAATATTACACAGGAATCTAAATTTTCACAGGAATTGTAGACACCTTTGATAATAGCCTGATTAAACTTTGTGGAATAAACCTGTTTTTGGGTTTACTGTATTTTGTTTAAATGTATTGTGGTAAAGAATAATTATGATTGTGGTTTCAGAAATAAACTTGGATGACTAAGTTACGAGAAGAGTTCGTGGCTAAGTGAAATACTCGTGGACCGATCGATCATAAAGTTAAGCAACACTTGGCGTGATCGTTCCTCGTCATAACGAATTCTTCCGTGTTTCGGAAGGGACGATAAACAGTGTGTCCCGGCTGTCATTTAACCATCTTTGGCAGTCTTTACGGGTAGTCAGAAGCCAGAAAGTCTGACAACCAGTCTGACCAAGAGGCATTAGGTTGCCTAGATAACTGGACATAGGTACAGACGACAGCAGGTCAACGTATACGAATCTGTAAAATTTTACCAATCAAATATTAACCTACCCACTGTTGTGATAAGGTTGGAAATCCATTGCAGAAATTTGACAGCTTGTAGTAACTTGATGTGCTGTTGTCTGTACATGAACATTTTGTAGAATCCAACCATGTAGAAAGTAAACGAATTTTAGCATTTTTTGACATGAGGTTTTCTGACTGAACCCAATAAAAATCCAGATGAATTCGGATGACGATATCATATTTGGAGGCATTCCATGAAGCGCAACTGTTTTGAAACGCTCTTAATGAAGCGCTCCTTTATTATTCCTCGGAGCGCTCCTTTTAGTTAAAATGTAACTTCCACGTTGGTCTAGTGGTCGCATAGCGCGACTGCCGATCACAGGTCTCGGGTTCGATTCCCGGGCCAGGCCGAAATCGCTTTGTGGATTTTAGAAACTTTCACAAAGCAGCCTGGAGTTTGAAAGTTGGCGGTGTTACACCCCCGTGCCTGGGAGGGCACGTAAAGCCGGCGTCCTCGTATGCTACTCAGTAGCAGTCGTATATAAATCCACGTCAGAGGCCGTCAGGCGGATTTGAGAAAACTCTGAAACTAGGGCTTGTTAGGTGATAAACCTGCAGCTGACTCGATAAGAAGAAGAAGTTAAAATGTTATTAAATTGTTGTAGGAAATACTACTAAAAGGAGCTCCGAGGAATAATAAAAGAGCGCTTTATTAGGTGCGTTTCAAAACAGGGGCGCTTCGAGGAGTACCTCCATGTTAGGCGTCGCTTATGCGGACGACTTGTCGCTTGCATTCTATCTGTTGTGTAAGGCATATATTAATAACGTTAACTAGCTCCAAATTAACAGAGCTTGTACTATGGTAAATACATATATAATTATACACAGCAATACAGACTAAGTCAAACATGTTCTTACACAATGTGAATGTTCCATGTTCATACACACGAATATTGCACTTACACGGGAATCGAACTCGTGGCCTCTGGCGTGGCATTCAGGTATACTAACTACTGTACCATCTAGTCTGATTTAAGAGTCTTACAACTTTAGCACACCGATGGATTTTCAACCGACTTCCCAAAATGGAGGAGGTCCTCAATTCGGAGTTTTGTTTTTTTTTTCTTCTTTGTGACTCGATTTCTCGAAGATGCCTGGACCAATTTGGAAAATTCTCTCTTTAATTATGAAAGAGTATAATAGGGTACCGGACAGTAGTCGAAAAAAAATCTAAGATGTGTTTTAAAATAAAGTTTGTTA
>NWSH02000296.1:10634237-10695709 GCA_002382865.2 Heliothis virescens | reverse complement strand
ATACACATAAATAAACATGTATGGTTCATAATATAATTAAAATAAATGATTAAGAATTAAAACGTAGAATATACTAAATTTTAAGGCTTNGTTCTTTCAAATAGTTATTATAAATTAATAAATAAAAAGTTCAAAAGAAAATAGGATTGGACTTGAGTAATTAATTATACAAGAGATTAATAATAAATTACTCTCATATAGTCATATTATACACATAAATAAACATGTATGGTTCATAATATAATTAAAATAAATGATTAAGAATTAAAACGTAGAATATACTAAATTTTAAGGCTACCGTAGCCTTGAGGTAAATCCTAAGATTTACCAATTAAATACTGGTAAAAGTCCGAAATAAAATAATTGTTCGGACTTTTACCACTGAGAGTTGGTAAATCCTAGGATTTACCGGTAAAACCTAGGATTTACCACAGTTCGGGCTTTTACAGTAACATATATATTTTTTTCGGTGGGAAATCATCGAATGACTCTTTCCGTTGAGGGTGACAGCGTGAGGGAGTGTCAAACTTTTACTGACTAAAACCACCGTGTTCCTTCTTGAGCCCTTTGTGTAGCAGGGCCACGGTAACTCTTTCAAACAATTTTGCAGCTCTAGATTGTGTAGATACTTCAATAATTGATTTGATTAATGTTTTTAAGCTTTCGCTACTTGTTCACATATTTTAGACAGCTAACGGGTCTTACTCGCGATAAAATTGTCCACCCGTGAACATGGTCGGTGCAATTCGGTTGAAATGTCGGGAGAAAACAGGTATCGTAAACCTTTATTTCATCGCGATTAAGACCCGTTAGTTGTCTAAAATATCGATTTGATTAGTCCCATGTACAAAATGTCTTCACTATTGTAAATATATACATCACTAAGGGCCAGTTACACAGGTTCCAAATAAAGTTATAAATAGTTATTTGACAGATAGTGCCAGAGAAATGTTTTTAATTTGGATTACATTTCTATGGCATGGTCTATCAGGCAGCTATTGAGAACTTTATCTGGAAGATGTGAAACTGGCAGAATATCCCGTTGAAGTCGTTTCAGATATTTTTAGAGCACCTTATTATGGCGTATTTTATGTAAGATCCCTTTGTATATTATAGTTGCATGTTACTCGTTTTGTTGCAAACGAAATGGTATTGGAATGCAGGGAATATCTGTTTTTATTTTGTCTGGATTTTTAGTTCAAGGAATTTTGTGTGTACCGAGGTTTGTTGTTTTGTTTTTGTATGATGTTAATCCTTTTGTATCGTCATCTCAACTAGAAACTTCTACTGCTGTACAAAGGTCTCTCAGTCTGGGGGAGGGGGGCTTTGCTCATACTCACCGTGCTGGGCATGCGCGTTGGTGAGTGCAGTGTGGGATGTGTTTAGTTCATTCGTTTGTATACAATTTTATAATCCGGGAATTAACTAGCATCTCAGCAGTGAAAGAATTTTGCAAATCGGTTGTTAGTTTTGGAGCCTTACGATTTCAAGTGAGCAAACATTTTTGTTATGTTTTTTTTTATCAATAGTCACAAAAAATATCATGAAGCGCATGCTGAATCTATACTTATATTATAAAGCTGAAGAAATTGTTGGTTTGTTTGAACGCGCTAATCTCAGGCACTACTGGTGCGATTTGAAAATTTTTTTCAGTGTTACATAGCCTATTTATCGAAAAAGGCTATATGCCCTTTTTATAGGGATGCGCTAAGTAGTTCCCACGGGACGCGGGTGAAACCGCTGACAGAAGCTAGTACCAAATAAATGACAATGTGCAATCAACTGACTGTTTGCACTTGTGTTCATGAAGGTGCTATTTAGTGTTTGCGGTTAAGGTGTTACCCATTTGTGTCCAAGCTTAGGTTTGTGGTTTACGCCTGGCCTAAGTGCAGCAGGTTAATGTGGAACAAACTACTCTAATTACAAGACTTATATGGGAAAATAAACACTAGATTCTATTGCAGAATTTACAATTATGCTTTTAATATAATTCAATCAAAATCAAATTGTTTAGTTTTGTATATTTTTTTTACAAAATCTGCACTTTTTCTCTTTAGACGCCCTTATTTTCATGCAATTGAAATAATCTATACAAATATTATAAAGCTGAAGAGTTTGTTTGTTTGAACGCGCCATTCTCAAGAACTAGAGGTCCGATTTGAAAAATTCTTCCAGTGTTAGATAGCCCATTTATCGAGGAAGGCTATATGCTACTTTTTATCCGGGTACGCGCAGTAGTTCCCACGGCAAAGCGGGTGAAACGGCTGGCGGAAGTTAGTTGATTATATCAAGTTTTATATGACCAAAATACGATCAGTAACTGAATAGTCTCTATTCTGAAAAGACTTTATTTCTAATACAGATCATTTTTTTCAACATACATCAATCAAATTAAAACATTACTACACAAAATATCTTCGTTCACGTCCTGATGTCATACGGAAACAAGATTAAAACTCATTAATAGTTAAGTCCCTCATACCAAGTTCCTCAAGGGGCTAAACTTCAGTCTATAAGCCCGGCCCTAGACGAATGAATTAATATTCCCGTTCCACGCCACGCATACGAATTATCTACTCGTTTATTATTCACGTCTTCAGTTATTCTGACTCACACAATACAGGATATTCATCTATACTAATATTATAAAGAGGAAAACTTTGTTCGTTTGTTTGTTTGGTAGTAATGAATAGGCTCAAAAACTACTGGACCGATTTTAAAAATTCTTTCACCAGTCGAAAGCTACATTATCCACAAGTGACATAGGCTATATTTTATCCGGGTACGGGCAGTAATTCCCACGGGATGCGAGTGAAACCGCGGGAAAACGGCTATAATAATATAAATTGGACTTTTGAATATGTCACCTGTCTAGCCTTTTCCCAACTATGTTGAGGTCGGCTCCTAAATGAATGCAGCTTTATACCAGTATTTTTTATGGAGCGATTGCCTGTCTGACCTCCGCAACTCACCTGGGCAACTCGATACCTCCTGGTAAGATTAATTGTCAGCCGGGCCCTACCAATTCATCATACCTTCCGCAGTTTTTGTATTTTTTCCCAAATATAAAAAAACTAGCGACTCGCCCCGGTTTCGGACGGATGCAATTAGAAAGCTCAAAAATAACAGTATTTCTCCACTATATAATGGATCTATACATATAAACCTTTCTCTTCAATCGGTCTATCGGTTGCGTAGTTTTAAAGATTTAAGCGTACATAAGGACATGGGGACAGGGAAAGTGACTTTGTAGTAAGTACTATATAGTGTATCATCTCATCATCTGCCTAGCCTTTTCCCAATTATGTTGGGGTCGGCTTCCAGTAACCGGATGCAGCGGAGAACCAGTGTTTTACATGGAGCGACTGCCTGTCTGACCTCCACAACCCAGTTACCCGGGCAACGACTGCCAAAGATGTTCAAATGACAGCCGGGACCCACCAGTTTATCGTGCCTTCCAAAACACGGAAGAACCCATTATGACATGTTGTACTATACTATATGTAGTGCATATGATATAATATATCTATCTTCTAGCAAATAAATAAATTTCATTTCCAAAACACCGTAAAATTATCAACTTTGTATTCATAAAACATGTAGAACAAACCTTTTGAAGCATTTGTGAGTCGTCTTCCAACATGGCAAAGTGTTGCTCGTCTCAGCTAACTTTTCAATTAATCTTATCTTTGAGAGTGAAACGTGGCTTAAATAAATTTTATGGATGAAACAGCCTTATGCGCGTGAGTTGATATCGAAGTGTACTTGTAAATTATGTCAGATGTTTTGAAGTGAGTGTGCTTTCACGCGAATAAAAATACTCGTGTCGAACTTTGTTCTGTGTTTTTACTTTTTATCCGTCTTTCTAAAAATGAGGAGTTTTTCGATAGGTACAGATGTTTGTATGTTTTTTAAGACTGTTATTTTTGACAAACTATTTTACCTTATACTTATATTATCTTGTTACTTCCTTGTGATAGATTCACCGGAAAAGTTGACGAGTTGTTTCGACGAGTTTTTCACTAATGTCGATGTTATGACATGGAATTATATAAACCAGTCAACTTAGCAACATTAATTTATATTCAAGTAAAAAACACCATGACCAAATGTATGTCAATTCATGCCAATGTGCCCCAAAATAAATTATCTTATTTTATTACCAGCTTCCGCCAGCGGTTTCACTCGCTTCTCAAGGGACCTACTTTCTGTGCTCAAATTAAAAGTTAGTTGATATATAAGCTACAAGTTACTGCCAAGTTTCATCAAAATCCATCAAGTTGTGACTGCGTCATGTACCTACCCTAATAATTTTAGATACTAAACCAAACCCTCCTTCTCGCGCAGTTGGTTAAAACACTTAATTTATATTATGAGGCGCCACGATGACGGTCCTCTTAGAAGAACATTAATTTTATATTTTATGAGGAATAATTTACCAAACATTCGTTAGCAAAAAGTGTTGAATACAAGTGTTACATCTGCAGACCACTTAACGCTCTCAGGCAATTGAGAGATGGCGATAAGGAAATGCAACGCGCCACGGGGTGCACTTGCGCGGAGACCTTTCTAGAAACAATTGAAAAGGTCCACACAAAAAAATACTAATAAAGTTATTGTACAAAAAACCGAACATGCGCGAAACAGGACCTTATGAACAGGGTGAATTTAACGCTGATAGCGGGACTTGAAAATATGTAGGAAGGGATAGGAGGCCACAAAGGTTTTCAGGTAACCGAAGACGGGACAGTCAGTGTCGGGTCGTGAAGTAGACTAGTACTTGATTACTAGGCAGTCAGAGTTAGTCAGACTTGTACCAGAAATAGTACCTAGCACGAAATAAGTTAGAATAGTTGTATCAAGTGAGTGATAATTAGAAGAATGAGTGAGTATCGAGTCTGGCGATGGTCCTGTGAGTAAGACAAATACAATTTACTATGAGCTGCCACCTGGTGAGTGATCCTTATTATTAAACATCTACTCCAGGCGTACCAAAGACCGTGACTGACAACCCAAGGCTGTATCTTTTAACTATTTTGATACTTGTAACTAATTGTATTTATCGCAAAGCGTAAAACGAATGGCATCTAGCGTAATGACACTGTGCATTTGCGTAAGCGTAAGAATGCTGAGCCTTGTTGTACATAGTGTGCTTCTATATACGTATTTATCAGCTATATTATCTTCTGACTACATTGAGGTATCTCAGACCTGCGTTTGGTTATAGGGAAGCGGAGAAGGCCTTCTACCACACTTTCATTAATGACACAATTACACACCCGCAACCTTGCCGCGGACTAGGGCATGAACATTCTTATCGAATACAAACTTAGAAGGCAGAACCGCATTGACAGACCACGGATTATAATTACTACTTTGTTACGGCCATAGCCGTATGCTTTGTGTCACTTCTTCATACCGTATTCCGAACCGGAATTCAAACGAACCAAACGTTAGTTACAGCTACCTCTTATGGACTGACAAACCGGCAACCTCCTCTATCTTGCATTTGTTGTACGCACTCTTCCAGGGAGCAGGGGGTAGCTTCGCCAAGTATCCTAAACAAAACGATAGTCTCGTCCTGATGGACGCTAGGTTGTGTCTCGTCATCTCCTACCCGGCCCCCTGGGCCTCTTACTGATCAAAAAAATAATAGATGACGAAACACGCAAACTGGATTGGTACGGCCGATGAAACACTCGCTTACGCCACCCACGAATTCATGGGAGATTAAGGAAGAGGAAGTGACGAAATACCACTTCAGTGTATACCAGGTGTATTCATGGAGAAAGTTACCACCGACCGACCATACACTGCGCTTGCGGTAGTTCAAACTTTGTAATGGGTGAATAGGTCCGTAATGGGAATCTATTAATGACGCGTGTCCATTCCAGTTGGAAACTTATCTCGCTCAATGGCAGAGTACTTCGCAGTACTCTGTCTTAGGATTGGGCAAGGTATTTTATGTTTAGGGAACGTGACGTCTAGGATCCTCTATGTTAGCCCTAGCCGTACACGTATGACGCGTCAGCCGCTCTATGGTGGCCCCACGTCACTAATNTATGAATGGAAACTTACCTCTCTCAATGGCAAAGTACTTCGCAGTACTCTGTCTTAGGATTGGGCAAGGTATTTTATGTCTAGGGAACGTGACGTCTAGGATCTTCTGTGTTAGCCCTAGCCGTACACGTACGACGCGTCAGCCGCTCTAAGGTGGCTCCACGTCACTAATCGGGGAATATACTATTATTACACACCGTATACTATTGACATTATTAACGCAAGCTCTATGTATCTTTATTATGTCCGGATAGGGTTGCTACTCCTCTCACTCTCTATTAGATTAATAGTTATATTTGTACTCTGCATGTTTAGTCTGATTTGATTTGCTGATGTTCCGTCTACCCCTTCCCTTAGTTCTTATTAGACGGAACTCATAGTAAAAGTAATGCATGGCCCTCTAGCGGGTGGAAGAGCGACCAGTAAGGTGACGAGCTCTACAGGGTTGCGCGGATGGCGGGGCGCAACCTTTTCCCCTTCGGGGGAAACCTGCGGAATTCATATGTTAGGAAAATCGAAAAATTTTACAGCCTAGGGTTGATCAGGAACAGTTACAAAGTAGTTTTTGCGTGCGAGAGTAATAAACACACATACACCTTTTGTATTTATAAAATTAGTTGGATGTAGTTTTTTAAATGTAATTTTATTCTCATTGTTGTTACTTTTTTTTTTAATAGCCTTTTTATTGTCCCACTGCTGGGCACAGGCCTCCTCTCAAATTGAGAAGGATTGAGCGTTAATCACCACGCTTGCTCAATGCGGGTTGGTGATTTCAGACTTTTACAGTCCAGGTTTCCTCAAATGTTTTTCCTTCCACCTTTTATCAGGCCATGGTGTCTAAGACATACTTAGAAATTTACATACAAATCTTAGAAAAGTTGCATTGGGTACTTGCCTGACCTGGAATCGAACCCACACACTCATACATGAGAGGTTGGTGCTTTACCCACTAGGCCACCACGACTCTTGGTCGTGTTACTATTATAATTATTTCGTTATTACCACCAAAAATGCCAAGCTTCCTCATAACTTCCCTCTTTCCTCACTAAAGGGTGAAGCCACCCCTAACTAATAATTAAAAGTAAGCACGTACAACGTGCCTGCTTCTGCATAAGAGATAAATTGTTTATATATTACCCGGGTGAGTAGAGGTAGAATATAGTATTAATATTATTAACGTCACGGATAAAGTTAGTCACTTAAGATAATTGTGTGTGATTGAATTGAGGTGCTCATGGCTAAGTAAAAGCCACGTGGATCATAAGGTGATCGATTGACGTAATCGATTACAATCTTGTCATATCGATTCGAAAAGAGGTATCGTAAACCTTTATAATTTCATCGCGAGTAAGACCGATTTGCTGTCTAAAATATGTGTAAAAACATTTACTGTCATATCGAGTTTCTCCGTTTCGGAAAGCATGTTAAATTAGGTATATTGTCATTTTATACAAAAACTAAATAGAGTCTTACTGGCATCAGAAACATGGCCCGAACTAAATCGCGGCAATATTATTATTATGTACAGCACATGAAGTTACCACAATCTGTCAAATTTCCGCAATAGATTTTCAACCTTATCACAATGGAGGTAGGTTAATGTTAGATTGGTAAAATTTGACAGATTGGTATACGATGACCTGCTGTTGTCTGTACCCAAGTACCAAGACAGTCATTCTCATCAAATTCAGTTGATCCTTTTGAGTTGAGGTTAAATTATCAAATTAAATCAACTTTACCTTAAATTCTTCGAACTGCACTTAAACAACTTCAACTTAACCCTTCAACAGTCCGTCGCAGACAATTGCACCGAAAAGTATAATTTCAAAAGACATGTCGTCTCATGCTGCAATAACTTCCAATGGCAGACAGCTTGGAAATGTCCAATATTGCTTTCAGAGACAGATTAATGTAACTTAAGTTCGTATATGTATATTATGTAAAAATAATAAAATTTTACCTTAAAAAATAGACACTCACAAAAATAGTACATAATCCATGTTTTTGTATTTAATTATTTTTGGCGAATAAAATTCATCAAAGTAATCTTATATAGAAAAAAAACATTCAAAAATATGTAAATAGGTCCCGTGTTTCAATCCCATGGTCTCGAGTATTTGGTACATCGCCCAAGCTAAATCATGGCAATATTATTATCATGTACCAGATGTCCTTACCCAAGGACCAAGACTTTTGAGTTGAGGTCCAAATTATTATCAAATTAAAACAACTTTAGCTTAAATCCTTCAAAAAACACTCAAACAACTCCAACTTAACACTGTACTACATATTACTACTTAACCCTTCAACAGTCCGTCGCAGACAATTGCAACGGAAAGTATAATTTTAAAAGACATGTCGTCTCATGCTGCAATAACTTCCAATGGCAGACAGCTTGGAAATGTCCAATATTGCTTTCAAAGACACGTTCTGTGAAATGAAAATACTTTAAGAGAGTTGGTTTAAGTCTCACGCTCGACTGGGTTAGCAGCTTACGTTATACTTTTGAGGGTTAAGTTGTTGCCATCTTTGATGGTGTTGGTCTTTTTGTATGACGGAATTTTTGTACTTATTATGGGTTGGAATGTAATTATTAGATGAGTTATAATTGTTTTGAATGAAGCATCGTTTTTCTATTTAGATTATTACATTTTTACTAGCTTAACTTACTGGCACCCGATAAAAAGTAGCCTATGAGTCTTACTGATATACCTATAAGGTATATTATTGCCAAATGTCATCAAAATCTATTCTGCAGTTTTTTCGTGAAATAGGAACAAACATTTATCCACCATACAGATTTTCGCGCTGACAATATTAGCACAGTTTAAATAGGTATATGTAGAACAGTTGGGAAGCTACCTACTAAAGTTCGTAACGTCCCACTCACACAAGCATGCGCACTGACGAGTATTTATGTACCTTTACCAGTGCTGTCAGTACTGACTGTCGCGTCAAGAGCTAGCGCGCCAGCTAGCATTTGGCCAAATTAGGAACTAGAGTTTGACAGATATTTAAGTCAGTACTACCAAATGACAGCCCTATGGCTTCGATGGTGCTTACGTCATCATTTTGACAACAAGGCTTAGCTTCATTACTGGTACATCTTTATTCTCTGATATTAGTAAGGTGTGAACTTCATACAAGGACCAACTGTTTTTTCTGTCTTTCTCGTTGTTTATTAAACCGACTTAAAAAAAAGAGGTTTCCAATTCAACCGCGTATATATGTAAATTTTTCATCTCTGCCACTTCAGTATACAAATCCTTAAATGACATCAAAACCACTTCAACGAGACCACAATTCCATGACAAAAACCTCTTCTGTACTCCTATTTTTCCTCGTAAATAAAAATTTCTCTCATAATTATTTTTCCCTACGCTTCATTTTGGAAAACAGACAGCTAAGCAGTAATAAATATCGTGAATACTTTATAATACGACCGCGGAACGTGATCTGGACGATGGCCAAGTTACAGAACAGTTTACTCTTGTTTTGTGATGCGGTGTAAGTCAGGAACTTAGGACTAAGTAATATACATATTTACATTTATTAGGTACCTTAATAACAACTATCAAAAATTGCTCCTCATCGCTGTCTCAGGACTAAGTTTTTCGCTGAAAAAAGTACCCACTTTAGTATTAGGCTGGTTTTAGTTTTACGCCGACGGCACGCTCACCGTCAACGCTCATAGCTCAGCGCGTAGTTTGTCAGCGCTGAGGCTCAGCGTGGCTCGTTTTAGTATCGTACTGACCGCCATACTGGTGCCATACGCGCTGACGACGTCCGCTCCGCTCGACGCTAGAACGCTCACTGAAAGCAGAGGCGCTCGGGCGATCGTCAGCGCCGACAGCTACGCGGGGCCGACGCGCGACGCGTACGGCCGCGTAGCTATCAGCGCTGACCACTGTGCGCGCTGATAGGTACGCATCATTTAAAAACGCTTCCTAGAAGTCCATATATCTCGGCCATCAGCGCTGACGGTGCGCGTGCCGTCGGCGTAAAACTAAAACCAGCCTTAAACCAGCCTCAGCGCACTGGGCATGCGTGTGGTGAGCGCAGTGTAGGATTTTAGCTTTTAGGCTGGTTTTAGTTTTACGCCGACGGCACGCTCACCGTCAGCGCTCATAGCTCAGCGCGTAGTTTGTCAGCGCTGAGGCTCAGCGTGGCTCGTTTTAGTATCGTACTGACCGCCATACTGGCGCCATACGCGCTGACGACGTCCGCTCCGCTCGACGCTAGAACGCTCACTGAAAGCAGAGGCGCTCGGGCGATCGTCAGCGCCGACAGCTACGCGGGGCCGACGCGCGACGCGTACGGCCGCGTAGCTATCAGCGCTGACCACTGTGCGCGCTGATAGGTACGCATCATTTAAAAACGCTTCCTAGAAGTCCATATATCTCGGCCATCAGCGCTGACGGTGCGCGTGCCGTCGGCGTAAAACTAAAACCAGCCTTAAACCAGCCTCAGCGCACTGGGCATGCGTGTGGTGAGCGCAGTGTAGGATTTTAGCTTTTAGGCTGGTTTTAGTTTTACGCCGACGGCACGCTCACCGTCAGCGCTCATAGCTCAGCGCGTAGTTTGTCAGCGCTGAGGCTCAGCGTGGCTCGTTTTAGTATCGTACTGACCGCCATACTGGCGCCATACGCGCTGACGACGTCCGCTCCGCTCGACGCTAGAACGCTCACTGAAAGCAGAGGCGCTCGGGCGATCGTCAGCGCCGACAGCTACGCGGGGCCGACGCGCGACGCGTACGGCCGCGTAGCTATCAGCGCTGACCACTGTGCGCGCTGATAGGTACGCATCATTTAAAAACGCTTCCTAGAAGTCCATATATCTCGGCCATCAGCGCTGACGGTGCGCGTGCCGTCGGCGTAAAACTAAAACTAGCCATATATCTCGGCCATCAGCGCTGACGGTGCGCGTGCCGTCGGCGTAAAACTAAAACTAGCCATATATCTCGGCCATCAGCGCTGACGGTGCGCGTGCCGTCGGCGTAAAACTAAAACTAGCCATATATCTCGGCCATCAGCGCTGACGGTGCGCGTGCCGTCGGCGTAAAACTAAAACTAGCCATATATCTCGGCCATCAGCGCTGACGGTGCGCGTGCCGTCGGCGTAAAACTAAAACTAGCCATATATCTCGGCCATCAGCGCTGACGGTGCGCGTGCCGTCGGCGTAAAACTAAAACTAGCCATATATCTCGGCCATCAGCGCTGACGGTGCGCGTGCCGTCGGCGTAAAACTAAAACTAGCCATATATCTCGGCCATCAGCGCTGACGGTGCGCGTGCCGTCGGCGTAAAACTAAAACTAGCCATATATCTCGGCCATCAGCGCTGACGGTGCGCGTGCCGTCGGCGTAAAACTAAAACTAGCCATATATCTCGGCCATCAGCGCTGACGGTGCGCGTGCCGTCGGCGTAAAACTAAAACTAGCCATATATCTCGGCCATCAGCGCTGACGGTGCGCGTGCCGTCGGCGTAAAACTAAAACTAGCCATATATCTCGGCCATCAGCGCTGACGGTGCGCGTGCCGTCGGCGTAAAACTAAAACTAGCCATATATCTCGGCCATCAGCGCTGACGGTGCGCGTGCCGTCGGCGTAAAACTAAAACTAGCCATATATCTCGGCCATCAGCGCTGACGGTGCGCGTGCCGTCGGCGTAAAACTAAAACTAGCCATATATCTCGGCCATCAGCGCTGACGGTGCGCGTGCCGTCGGCGTAAAACTAAAACCAGCCTTATTGGTCGTAATGAAAAAACTGCTTGTTTGTACAAGACGATAAATTAGACTCAGAGTGTGCAAATTAACCTGCCTCAATCTGTATTTTTTTTATAGATTTTCAACCTTATCGCAATAGGGGAAGGTTAATTTCTAATGGTTATTTCCTAGACTGTCGTATAAAATAATTTAGAAAATCTTTGCTGAAATGATGCGCCCCACTACCGCAGACTACTCATATTATAAATGAAAATAATTATGAGAATGTATGTTTGTTACTCTTTCACGCAAAAATGACGGGACAGATTTTGATCAAACTTGAGAGTAATATAGCGATTAGATACCAAGAATTTTACATAGCCATTTTTTTTTTGGGTACAGAAAGTAATTCTCTCCGAAAGCGGGTGAAACCAATGGCGGAAGCTAGATCACAAAATGAACGCAAAATTCTGAAAGAAGAAAAAAGAAAGAAAATTTTATTATTACCATAATATGCGTCATCATTTCACTATAATAATATTCTGAGTTGTATAACTCAGTTACAAAATCCTAAGCAAAAACGAAATAAGCAAACTCAATTCCTAATTAAATTCAAAAGAAAACAGAAGAAAAATCACAGAAAACCAATTCCTACTTAGACCACTTATTCAAATTACATTGAACATACGAGCAAAAACTGGTAACTTGATCGTTGAAACTCAAACATGGACTAACACAAAGGGCCTTCTTTGAGTGGTGCACGATGCTAAGATACTACGTCTGAGTATTTAATTGACTAGCTTTAATTTTTGTTTTATATTTGCAATCTATTAAGCTGATGATGATGAGTCGTGGTGGCCTAGTGAGTAANTTTTCTATATTCAGGCATCTATCGTACTAAATTCTACTCATAATTTCATCTGCAATGTCAGATAAACCCACTAACAGTACAAACTAAACTAAAAAGTCGTAGTGGCCTAGTGGGTAAAGCACTAACTTCTCAAGTACGACTGCGTGGGTTCGATTCCAGGTCAGGCCAGTACCAACTTTAGTAGCAACTTTTCTAAGTTTGAATGTACTTTTTAAGTATATCTTAGACACCAATGGCTGATAAAAGGTGAAGGAAAATATCTTGAGGAAACCTGGACTATAAAGTCTGAAATCACCGACCCGCATTGAGCAAGCGTGGTGATTAATGCTCAATCCTTCTCCGTGTGAGAGGAGCCCTGTGCCCAGCAGTGGGACGATAAAAAGGCTACTAAAAAAAAAGCTGATGATCGGTAACATTGTCAGCCAAAGATGATGTAATACACTAGCTATTCCCCACGGTTCTATCCGCCTCCTGGGGGAACTACATCCCACATTCGGATAAAAATCAATAATTAAATATTACCACTAGCATTACTAGTTACTTATATACTTTTTTATTTTATTGCATTATAAAATTTAAAAAGAGATAAAGTTTCAATTTCATATTAACTTGTAAATATGACATCAATTTTGTTTTAAATAAGCCAAATTATATTTGTGAAGAAATCGGAATCATCCTCTTAGTAGGGCAATAGGGATGTGGACTATTTTTGGGGAAGTGTTTAAAACTATGCATAAGTAGCAAATATAACCCAAACTATTTATTATAATTTTTTTATTACAAGTAATACCTTTAAAATAATTTATTTAAAATTCAATTTAAAATTTCGCGCAAAAACGCGGATACCTGTCAAACGCCTGCTGTGACGTCACTTGTTGCCAAACATTGTCGAATTGTCAAATCCAAATATCAAAAACACCATAGTAATTGACGGCGAAAATTCTTGTTTGGCAACAAGTGACGTCACGCATTTTGAATGTTGTTCATTGTCACGTGACTTGAGGGTGAAATATTTAATTACATTTTATTAAATAAAAAAATAATCCCTTGTTTATTGAGGAAAATATTGTGTTTTTTATTATTTTTACTATAGAAACTACCTTTTCGTGGTAAAATTTTATACTAGTTTGAGTACAGTCCACATCCGAATTGTAAAAAGATTTCCTCAAGAAAAACAAGCTCGATATAACATCAAGGTTATCTCATTCATACTCAAACCACAAACCAATAGCAGTGCATTAATTAAATTTGTTCATAAAAGATTATAAGAAAGTTTTCAACTGTGGTAATTACCGCCACTGTTTCCCTGTTTCTGACGTAGTATGTTAAGAACTTTGCAGATTAAACCAAGTAGGCTTTCTCTTAAGACTGCGCGCGTTTTATTCATTATCCTAGGCGATATAATGTGAGGAACTTAAGTGTTTTAGTACAGGGAAAGTTTTATTTTAGAAGTTGCTTTCTAGGTTTTGCTTTAATAATAAAGCAAAAATAACTAGGTTGTGGAGGTCAATCAGACAGTCCCTCCATGTAAAACACTGGTCCTCAGTTATAGCTCAAAATAGTTGGAAAACTAGGTAGATAATGATGATGATGAATAGAAAAAGATGGAATGTTAATTAGTAGGTAAGTAAAATAACTTTTTATACCAAATAGAAATATTATACTGGATGTCACCAATTTTTAATAAGTTAAGATTTTTAAGGTTCATACTTTATAGGTCATTTAATACCACAACTACGAAACAAATAAATTCAATCAACGACTAACCCTTACTTAAAAATATAAATGCCAAAACAGCTTTATCAATCGTCTGTCCAGCTTTCAAGTCAAAACTACAAAATCAAATAGAAATTAAAGGTTAAAAACGACTCCAGCACTTGAACCTTCAACTGTGGTATTTACCGCCACTGTTTCCCTGTTTCTGACGTAGTATGTTAAGAACTTTGCAGATTAAACCAAGTAGGCTTTCTCTTAAGACTGTGCGCGTTTTATTCATTATCCTAGGCGATATAACGGGGGGAACCTTAAGTGTTTTAGTACTGGGAAAGTTTTATTTTTAGAAGTTACAGTAGCTTTCTAGGTTTACTTGGATGAATAGGATACGATAAAGGGTAGTAAGTATAGGTAAAAATGTGATGAGCTAAAAATTTAAATGTAATTAAAGATTTGTCATTCAGATTTTTGTGGCATAGACACTCCAGCGACTAAACTACTAAATTCAATCAGCAATGAAACTCTAGTTTAATATTATATTCAAATGTGAAAGTAACTCTGTCTGCCTGTCTGTCCAGCTTTTACGCCAAAACTATTGAATCGATTGGAATTAGGTACACAAATAGTCTTGAAAAAGGACACAGAAATCCAGTGATACTCTCGGGACACGAACGAAACTGCCAGGAACAGGTAGTAGTACTTTATAGATACTTTAAACCCATCTTCTTCTTATTGAGTGAGCTAATGGTTTAATCGCCTAACAAGCCCTAGTGTCAGAGTTTTCTGAAATCCGTCTGACGGCCTCTGACGTGGAATTATAACGACTTCTACTGAGTAGCATTCGAGGACACCGGCTACACGTGCCCTCCCAGGCACGAGGGTGCAACACCGACAACTTCCAAACTCCAGGCTACTTTGTGAAAGTTTCTAAAACCCACGAAGCGATTTCGGCCTGACCCGGGAATCGAACCCGAGACCCGTGGCACGTCAGTCGCGCTATGCGACCGCTAGACCATCGAGGCAGTTTCTTAAACCCATTAAAATTAGGTAATCAAATTAAATAAGGGCATTAACCCACCAAATGTCATAACTGGTCATAACCATTTATGTCAGACTACCCTCAAGGATACATATGACCGTGCAATAAAGACACCGTTCCACCCTTACTTGTGAAAGGCCCATAAACAATGGTACAAGACCATAACTATTAAAATAATGCAACCCAAAATGGCTTCCTCAGTATTTTGGTATAGTAAAGGAAATAGAGGTCAAATTATTATATCTTTTGGACAGATACTAATATTTACAAAGGCTTTCACCATATTCACTTACGATGCCTTATTCTTCAAAATGTTGGTGTCTCTAAAACCCATGAGATTTCGCAATATTCAAGGCCCGTCTTTGATGGGACATCTTCAAATGACCCCTCCCGTGGGTGCAACGTGAGGGAGTATCAGACTTCTACTGACTAAAACCCACCGAGTTCCTTCTTGAGCTCTTTATGTACTAGGCCCGTGGTAACTCTTTCGAACAATATTGCAAAATTTTCGAGGTCTCAATGTGACTTATTTCAAATCACAAGTATTTACTCATGAACCCATCTTTTTATTTACTAGAATCCACCAGCGGTGTACCGTGGTAATTACTTCGCATAACCAAATAGAAGGTAGCCTATATAGTATAGCCTTTGTCGATAAATAGGCTATCTATTTTTTTTTTATCGTACCAATATGTCTGGAGATTATCACGTTCAAACAAACAACATAAACAAAACTTTGTAATAATAGTGTAGATATTTAATAAGCCCAACAGATATGCTTCAGTATCTAATGGTCACCCATCCAAAAACCGCAATAACAGCTTAACCTTGATCTACCAACGCATTTCGCCCTCAAGTCATTGCCATTTGAAAATACTTTAATGTTTTTACTTGCCATTAACCTAATACCTTGGGGCCCTTTATACCCAGTAAGGTATTAGGGCAATACGGTGGTACCCCCATGTTTCCCCATAATTACTATGTAGGGGAGAGGGGGGTTAAATTCTTTCATCTCCTAGAAAGTTTGTGCGGACATGCTGCAGGATCGTAGGGTGACTCATTTTGAGGTGGAATGCGGGAGAGAAATTGTTCGTGGTTGCTTTCTTAGCGTGAGGAAGGATTTAGGCATGAATGTAGGTAGGGAACGAACGATGGATGTATTCTGTGAAGGTTGATATTGCTAGAAAAAATGTTACATGTGAGATGGCAGATATTCTCGTATGGAAGAGTATGGAAGAAGAAAAGTTGCTGCGCAGCGCAGACACCAAATTACATTGGGGTAAAAAGAGGATGACGATGCTTCCCCACAATGATTGGAAGTTGCAGTTGATAGTGTAAACCATAAATTTATATTATACGACTGCTTATTGTTTTTACTTACCAAAAATCTGGCCAGATTCAGAAAATAAATTAAAATTATAATTAAATCCATAATCACCAGTATAATCAGTTATTAAGGGAAGCCTTAGCACAGCAAATTCATGTTTTGTCTACTCTTTAAAATTACAATCTACAGTTTATTTTTCCCCATTTTATTTGGTGTTCTAATAGGATTAGCCTCTAAAATACCTTAATCCATTGCCACTTTACCCTGGACACCGCTATTTCCTACTTGTGAACTTGCAAGCACAAGTTTGGCGCGTGCTTAACTTCGTTTTAACAAATAAAAATTGGCCAAGACTGTACTGGACTTGGACATCAAAGGTTCTGTAATTTCAAAAGAATAGTGATATTAATTAGTTGGTAAATCGATCTTCACTAATATTATAAAGCTAAAGAGTTTGTTTATTTGTTTGCTTGAACGCGTTAATCTTAGGGAACGTTAAAATCTGAAAATTGATTTTGGTTAGTGTTAGATAGCTCAGTTGTCAAGTAAGGCTATGGACATTTTTATATCCATGTTCGCGGAGTATTTCCTATGGAATCTGGGGGACATCGATGTCTGAACCCTATTATTATGTAGATGTGAATTTGAACATCCTTATTAATAACTAATTTAGCTTATATAGACGCAATAATACTAAAAACAAACGAAGCTTAAAATTATTCCCCCAAAAAAAAGTAAACTTAAAGAAAGCTTGTAAATATTTCTATAGGCAACCCTAAAATTTTCAGGCAATGGAAGTATTCAGTTAATTTAGAATGGCAACCTCTTTAGGACATCATTATTTTTTTATTACTTTCTTGACTGCTTGGATTTCCTTTGTAATAGGGGCACATAAAGACGGTTTTAGAATTATTGTAATAGTATTTTTATTTTGGTACTTACAATTGTTGACTTTTATTTATTTTTGCAGAGTGCTTTTAAAAATAAGTGTTTGTGTGTTTTGAGTTAAATAAACACTTATAATAATTATAAATCATCATAACCATCGTACGGTCAAAGACTGGTATAGTAGATGTGGGCAAGAAATCTGCAAAGTTGAAGTGGGAGTGGGCGGGTCATATTTGCCGGATCCACCAAGACCAGTGGGCCAAGATCATCACTCAGTGGATTCCTGGCGATGAAAGAAGGCTTAGAGGTAGACCTCGGAAGCGCTGGCGGGATGACCTGGTCAATTTTCTCGCTGACTGGCCACAGCATGCTTCAGATAGAAAAGAATGGAAGACTTTGGGGGAGGCCTTTGCCCTGCAGTGGGACAGTACAGGCTAATAAAAAAAAATCATAAACCAGAAGAGTAACTGTTTATTTGAACACGCTAATGTCAGGTGTTACTGGATCAATGTGAAAAAATATTTCAATGTTTGATAGTCCAATTACCTGGAAAGGCTATATGGTAGTTTTTATCTGGGTAGGCAGAGCAATTCCCAAAGAATACGGGTAATACTGCTGGCACAACCTTAATATCATACGTAATATTTCGAACCAGACCACGGGACTATAGAGTCCCGGATTTTTGGAAGGCGAACGTGGGGCCGAAGCCAACACGTTGAAGCCCTTTTGAGACAACTTTAATGTGATGGTGACACAAAACCGACGATTATCCCTGTATACACTATATAAATGTACCCAAAGATAATCCCCGGTTCTGTGCTAAACTATTGCTAACTATGGAATAAACTACTTGGGCTATTGTGATGGGATGTTAGTGGTCTAGGAAATGGGGAAAACTACTGGAACTATGACCACTATGACACCTGCCGATAACAATGTATAATACGTAATGTTATTATTTTGTCAGTAAAACTTCAGAATTTCACAAGATTAGTGTTTAAATGTGCGGTAAAATGGGGAATACTTCAACTAAGCTTCGTGAAAAAACTCTTGTTGATTTTCTCTGAAGAGGTAAGTACTTACTAAGCAAGTATTTTGATGCCCAATCCTTCTGAGAAAAGGATGATACCATATCAAGGTGGATATAGATTATGTCAACAAAACGTTATTTCATTTTGATAGATAAGTAGTTCTTGACTGTTCGATTTTTTGTCATTACTTGGAAGAATTTCAGCATTGATATCTGATTCTTTGAAATGATGTTCTCGTTTATATCTTAGATAGAGCTATATGCCACATGATTAAATATATTTTTGAACCGTTTGGGGTTGAAACCCTTGGGTCATGGGGCCCGAATACCCACGCACTTTTTAATGACCTATCCAAACGGCTGGTTGAAACTTCGCGTGACCAAAAGGCTGGCTACTACCTTGGGCAAAGAATAAGCATTGCTATCCAAAGAGGCAATGCTGCCAGCCTCTTGGGCACGCTGCCAGTCGACAGCGATGGGGAGGATTTTTTTGATGCGTTTTAGTTTAGTCCTTAGTATAGTTTTTTTTGCTATATAATGTACATATAATCTTTGAATAAAAAGTGTCTATGTGATTAAATTTGAGCTTTCATCTGTTTTACCTTGTCTTAGAATTTTCTTAAACTCATTTCTGCCTGCTTAACACTGCCGTAGTTTATCAACGTAAAATAAAAATTGTTTTATCTCTAAGCACGTCTATTGAAGTACCTACGCTATGTCGTTCCACAAAATGCCTTCAATATTTACATATAACATGTTACAGTCTTGTTGACACACAAACATACGTTCGGATTAATAAAAAAACCAATATAGTGACGGCCGTCCCTAAAAGACAACTAAAACGATATTTTTGGGAAATGCTGCACCGTTTGGTAAAAACTTGTGCACCGATAAAATAGATTGACCGTGTACCGTTGAAAATACAGTGAGTTTTAGAAAATTATTTGAAGGAAAAATTGGTATACGGGCGTTTAGGAATATGTACAAGTTAGTAGTAGAAAATTAATTTATTGCAAGTTTTGTTCACTTTCTTACAATAAGCTGTTCGCGGGGAATCTACTTCCGTACCCAGATACAAGTTACAAGGCAGTATGATTTGTAAATCTTTCCACAATCATCTGCCTAGCCTTTTCCCAACTATTTTTGGGGTCGGCTTCCAGTCTAACCGGATGCAGCTGAGAACCAGTGTTTTACATGGGAGCGACTGCCTGTCTGACCTCCACAACCCAGTTACCTGGGCAACCTGGCACCCCTTGGTAAGACTGGTTGTTCAGACTTTCTGGCTTCTGACTACCCGTAACGACTGCCAAAGATGTCCAAATGACAGCCGGGAACCCACTGTTTATCGTGCCTTCCGAAACACGGAAAGAATCGTTTATGAAAGATGGTCACCATCCACGGACCGACCGCGCCAAGCGTTGCTTAACCTTATGATCGATCGATCCGCGCGGCTTTGACTTAGCCACGAGCTCTTCCACAAGTAATCTTTCTCTTTTATTCTTTTTTTATTAAGTTAATCTTTCCACAAGTATCGTAAAAAAATTCACAGTCAAAGTGTTTATTATTTATTAAACATAGGTTTAACAAGATTTAGGTCTTATAAGTTAATACAATGCGCTTTGTTTTGTCTATGGTGGGAAGTACAAATAATCAAACTCATGGATTTTAATAGTTTTGTGAACATAAAACCGTAGCCTTTTTCTTTTTCATTTAATATTTATACATATTTTGAATGCCGAAAGTAACTTCTCTTTTTCAGTAGTCATGACAGAGGATCGCGAAGTCCCATCTAAATGTAAATTCTAATGGTACAACTAAAGAGAATTCAACAAATTATATACATTGTGGCACGTTTGTCGGTCCGTATTGCAACAAAATTAGCTGAAAGCTCTTCACCACTGCAAAAGCTATTTCTGGTAAACTGCAGTTAATTTTTAATCGTTATTTTGTATTTAATATGTAGATAACTCTCGGCTGTATTTTTTGTATTGATTTTGAAGATTTTGAAGGGATCAGCTACATGTACAGATGTATAAAAATATGGTATCCTAGAGTTTTGCTTGTATTTCAACCAACTTCCAAAATTGAGGTTCTAGTGGTTTTAATTAAGATGTAGCTATTATTAAGTACAGACAACAGCAGGTCAACGTATACGAATCTGTAAAATTTTACCAGTCAAACATTAACCTACCTCCATTGTGATAAGGTAGAAAATCGATTGCAGAAATTTGACAGATTGTGGTAACTTGATGTGCTGTTGTCTGTACATGGTCTTCTTTACCGTTCAGGAGCTCGAAACAGACAAAGGAGAGATAAAATACATACTTCATTTATTTCACACATTGTTAGGTATCATAACAGCAAAATTTTCCAACCATTTCGCAAAACATCGTACATAACACTGCCTTTATAATATGTACAAGTATTTTCTCAACATTAACCATTCTAGCACAATTCTAGTGAACTCCACGATACAAAGAAACATATTCCTTCATAAACACTACTTCATTTGTTTCCTACGAGAAACAAAGTACTACCGTACCATCTCACAGCTTTTCTAATTGTATAAAAATAATTGCAGCGAAATTCCTTCAACAAGAAAATAAGAGCCTGCATCATATATTTTAATAGCTACAAGATATATTTTAGTTCAGGGATGGTGAACCCAGGGCACGCGTGCCCGTAGTGGCACTTAGAAAATAATTTGAGCACGCTATTATTTTGCATCTAAAATATTGCAACAAATAATACAGACAACAGCAGGGGAACCTACCTTAATCTGACAAAATTTAAAAAATATAACATTAACCTTCCGCTGTTGTGATAAGGTTAAAAATCTATTGAAGAATTTGACAAGTTGAGGTAGGTTGATATGCTGGCGACGAGTTGTTTCTCGCGGCTTCAACCGAGTCACGAGTGAACTACTTGCCACAATCGCATAAAATAGAGCCTATGTTATTTAGAGACTCAAGCATTCTGATGGTGAAATATTTTTGAAAATGGCCTATTACTTTTATAATGACAACTATTTGCTTGAAGGCACGCCACTATTACATTGATGTTTTCAAGAAATTTGGCACTTAATTCAATAAAGGTTCACCATACCTGTTCTAGTTTATTTACAAACTAATTAAAAGCTTGACGGTAAATTACTTCAAGTTGTACAAGAACGCTACATGTCGGAAGTTTTATTTTTTATGCCGAGGCAAGTTGCTGTGGCTTAGTCTGAACTTGTTGATGTTTCACGTCAATTTATGATCTTCTTCTTTTTATGGATGGTTTAATATCTTAGGAGAAGTAGCGTTAGAGTTTTTTCATCACTCGGACTTTAATTTAAATCATCTGCCCTTTTCTCAAATATGTTGGGGTCAGGTTCTAGTGTCATAGGATGCAGCTGAGAACCAGTGTTTTACATGGAGCGACTGCCAATCTAACCTCTTCAACCCAGTTAGCTGAGGAACCCGATACCCGTTGGTAAGACTGGTTGTCAGACTTTCTGGCTTCTGACTGATGGTATCAAAATACGGCATTGTGTGATTAAGACTGTCAACGTCTGGACTCCAGGCTGTTTTATGGCATTTGTAAAAATCACAAGCGATTTTGGCTTGATCCGATACTTGACAATGAAACCCCATAATGCACATCAGCGATCATAACCACTCACAAGACTATCAAGGCAACCTGATAATAAGATAGTAGCTATGACTATTATAAGAGCTTGTGATATTATCTATACTAATATTATAAAGCTGAAGAGTTTGTTTGTTTATTTAACGCGCTAATCTCAGGAACTACTAGTCCGATTTGACTAATTCGTTCAGTGTTAGATAGCCCATTTATCGAGGAAGGCTATAGTGCGCTAAGTAGTTCCCACAGGACGCGGGTGAAACCGCTAGCAGAAGCTAGTAAAATATAACATACGCTTTTACACACTCGAGGCTGAACATTCGACCGACAGTTGGTCCGATGGTTGAAAAATATTTTTTGTTTATTTTTTCTTAACCCGTTCACTGCTTGCAAAGTAGACACAATAGTTAAACAATGGGTGTGTATCACATATGATTCACGGGATTTGTAGAAATATTTTTTTAAGAAAATCGCGGAAACCTATCACAGTTTTTAATCAGTCTTATACTCGCAAAAATTATAAAGTGTATAGTACCATTTATTTTCATACCTACTGATTTATGAGCCCATACAAAATATCGTTCGACTAAAAGTCTGCAGTGTACGGGCACTCTTAGGAGTCAACGAACTAAGGATTGAAGATTTTAAAAGAATTTTACGTTCAAGAGATAGCAAAAAGATAGCTATTCAATTTCAAATTAACAACAAGTCCCTGTCCTTAGAGTGACGAAGATTTATGGATGTAGGTATACGTATGTAAATTTTGTCTAGACAATGTTTAAGTGCACTAAAGTTTTAAGGTATCCTGGGAGTTAGGGCTATAAAAATTAACTTTTATGCGACAGAATTTAATCTTAGTACACATGAAGTGAAAAGACAAAGGGTAATGTAATACTAAAGAAGTAATTAAAAACTTGCCATAAAAATAATGGTTTTACCCTAACTGTTGTAATGGTAGAACACAAAAAATATTAATAAAAAAAGCAAAATTGATGGAATATAATCTGTATGATGACATCTTGCAGAAAGAAGAAAAACCGAATTTATATGCCATATACATATCTGAACATAGTAAAAGAATTAAAAAATACTGAACATAATTTATCAATTATTTTATGTTACTTTCAAATCATACAAAGATAAGCACTTTGTCTAAATATCTGGCAAATATACCTTTCAATATTTATAATAATAAGAGAGTAAAGGATCGTATGAGGCTCTCGTTAGGCGGCTGGGTTAAGGGACTGATTCAGAAGGCCGAACTCCTTGATACGTCACGTATTGTGAGGAGGTTTCTATCTCTGGGGTCCTAAATTCCTAACCACCGGTACCTTGGACCCTGTGCCCGATATCGGTGGCTACCTGCTTTTATATTTTTGAATGTTTATAAATTCTTTCTTTTTTATAAATATATGTAAAAAATGTGTCCAAAACTAAATATACGGACCAAAAAGAGACTGAAGATAATAATAGAATAAGGAATTGGAACATGTGTCATGAGCCCCGCCTAACTTTGTATTGGCGATACGCTAAAGTGAACAGATGAGACCCCAATGTGTGGGTTAAGGAAGAATTTTGGTCTTTAGTTTTTGGAGTTCTCCAATAGTGCAGTTGAAATTTTTGGGATATTTATTTTGTTGGTTCAGTCAGGATTTGGTTTATGACATGATTTAAAAATACTATACGTGTTGATTGTGCGATAAAAACAATAATCAATAATAAGAATTAATAATAATAATAATTTCGTTTATTTGCTTAAACTGTGGTACAAGAGTTGGTACAAAATTTCTTACAGTGCTAGACACATTCCGCACTTATAAAAGAGCATGCAAATATTTGACAAACAAAGATATAAGCTGGATTTGAAACAATATTCGCCCAACTACCAAAAAAAAATAGCACAATACACGTGTAAGATTCTTTCACGCATAGAAACCTAAAAATAATCTACAGATTAATTTATCCCGTAAAAATTACCTGCTCCTTTTTCACCTCTTCATTTTTCTTGTTAATAAATAACATGATACTTTAACCTTTGCACAAACAATTTACAAGATTACAATTCTTCCTCATTGCTAAAAATAATAACGTCTTCTCAAACAACAGTGTTGAATCTTTACCGTACCGAGAACCATCGGGCCCTGTCATAACTTTTGACCCTCGTACTTAAAGTTTTCTGTAGCCGCCATAACTTTTTCATTTGTTTTGTCTACTATAAATATAGAAAAGTTACGTTTCGCAGCTGTTTTATCTGAGATACTGTAAAAGATATATGTTTCTGGGAATAAAATGTCTGTGAAATTCAGGGATAATGTGGCTTTTCACAAGTGGAGGATTTTCTGTATCAGTTTTAGAAGCTTACAGACATTCCTTAAAGGAAATTTTATGATAAGAATTCAGGTAACGTTTTGTGGTTTATCGAAATATATAAAAAACCGGCCAAGTGCGAGTTCGACTCGCGCATGAAGGGTTCCGTACCATTTACATATTATATGAAAAATGAACGTATCTATTACCTATAACTAGCCAAAATACAATCATTTTTCAGACAGCAAAAAATAACTTTGTTTTTCATACAAATGTATGAATAACAAAGTTATAATTTGCGGTTTCACACGTTTATTGTATAGGGAGTGGGGACCCCCTTAATATACATATTTTTTTAATTTTTAGTATTTGTTGTTATAGCGGCAACAGAAATACATCATTTGTGAAAATTTCAGCTTTCTAGCTATCACGGTTACTGAGATGCAGCGTGGAGACAGACAGACAGACGACGAAGTCTTAGTAATAGGGTCCCGTTTCACCCTTTGGGTACGGAACCTTAAAAATCAAAGGTGACTGACTGACATAGTGATCTATCAACGCATAGCCTAAACCACTGGAGGGATCGGCCTGAAATTTGGCATGCAGGTAGATGTTATGATGGAAGCGTCCGTTAAGAAAGGATTTCCCGAAATTCCCACGGGAACGGGAAAATAGGATTTTAAGTTTTGCGCAGGCAAAGCCGCTGGCAGAAGCTAGTTTATAATATAGTTAAACCTCACCAATCAATATCAGTTACTAATTCATACTTTTAAAGCCGTAAAATTTTCAAAGAAATATTATTGTAAAATTCCAGCAAATATTTATGTTTGTTTCAATATTTTACGCCAATAAACAAAATTAAAATATCACTTATTTATTCTACCACAATTATGTTGCTGTTGAGTTGTGCTAGCCTAGTGGTTAAAGTGCTCTAACCTCTCAAGTGTAAGTGTGCGGGTTCAATTCCTAGTCAGGCAAGCCCCAATACAACTTTTCGAAGTATATCTTAGTCATCAATGGAAGAGATCGTGGCTAAGTTAAAGCCGCACGGATCGATCGATCATAAGATTAAGCAACGCTTGACGCGGTCGGCCCGTGGATGGGTGACCATCTTGTCATAATGAGTTCTTCCGTATTTCGGAAGGCACGATAAATTGGTGGTCATTTGAACAGCTGTCATTAGAAGATCTTTGCCAGTCGTTACGGGTAGTCAGAAGCCAGAAAGGAGTGTCGGGTTGCCCGGGTTGTGGAGGTCAGATAAGCAGTCACTCCATGTAAAACAATGGTTCTCAGCTGCATCCAGTTTGACTGGAAGCCGACCCCAACGTAGTTGGGAAAAGGCTAGGCAGATGATGATCTTGGTCATTAATGACTGATTTAAGGTGAAGGAAAAGACCTGGAAGACTATTACAAAATATAAAATCGCGGTGATTAACGCTCAATTCCTTTCTGTGTGAGAGGAGGCTGTGCCCAGCAGTGGAGCGATAAAAAGCATAATGACCGATTGGTTATTAGCTTTGAATTTATTTGGAGTTAAGAGTTACTGTTAAAATCTATAATATACATACAAAATTGTTGTGAATATATATTTTGCATTTTTATTTTACGAATTTTATCTTTTACGTTAAAAAGTTGAACATTTTCATTTTATATATAGCTTTTATTCTACACTACAAAGAAACAAAATATGAAATGAAACAAAATACGGAATGAAGTTATTTTCGTTTTATTAAAGTAAATATAACAATTGAAAAGGGGAATAAAAAGCTCATATATTTTTACACTTATCCCCGAAGCCTACATGTATGGATACATGAAAATACTCGACATGATCTCGGTACTTTTAAAATAAAAGGAAAAACTATAAAAACGTATCGATTTTTCAGAAGGAGGTCAGAGAGACAGAACTAGACTGGAAGCCAACTTCAATATAGATGGGAAAAGAAGATGATGATTTTTGCAGTGATTCAACCAGTGTCTATTTTCCACTTGAAAAGCGATAACTTTAACCTCAATTATCACCCAATAACGATCTCACAAACAAATTCAATTCAACAAACGTTAAATTATTACTAATCATTTTCAAAGTTCTACAAACAAACAAGTCTAGATCACAAACGTTCAACTAATTGGCAAATTAAACTAGTTAGGTGGAAACTAGCATGTCATCAATGTACACTAAAACTTACTTTCATACCATCGTACAACTTTCGTGATTGATGTGTTTGCTCAACTTAGCAGGGTACAGGTAAACCGTGCCGTAGATGCTCCAATTAAAGTTTCAATTGCTTTTAAACTGTCGGGATATCTACAAGAAGTTGTGCCATCGGGATCTGGTGGTAGTTACACTCTGTGTCTAGATGGATTAGAAAATTGTTGGGTTGATTTGTATTTGACACGGTTATTTCTGTATATTTTGCCAACGTTTTTGGCAAGCCTCCGGTTTACAGCGAAATGGAGATTTTTTTTTATGTTTTCTAGTATTAGCTCTATAATAAGTCTTCAGTTAGTTTAGTTTGTAGATAATCTCGTAAATAAGTCTGTAAATATATTTGGCTAAATCTATAATATAAAAATGAATCGCTAAATGTGTTGGTAAGCGCATAACTCAAGAACGGTTGGACCGATCGGGCTTATTTTGGTCTTAAAATGTTTGTACAGATCGAGAGAAGGTTTTAACGATGAGAAAATATGATTATAAAAAAATCAGGATCCGCGTACGAAGTTGCGGGCAGAAGCTAGTTGTTAATAAAATTCTTAAAATTATTTTCTCTTTTTGATTGAAACTTCACATATCATTCCGTAAAGTTTTATTGATATTTTTGAATACATAAAAAGTACAACCAAATATTTTCACAGTTTGCAACATGCAAGTAGTCAATCGTTTCAATTAATATTATTTTGAATGCGCCATTCAATCTGTTACAATAGTTATTTATTTCAATAAAATTTGGCATATTTTAACTAGCAAAACAACACCAGTTTGTAATCTATACTAATATAATAAAGAGGAAACATTTTATGTTTACTTGTTTGTACCTTTAGGCTCTGAAACTACTGAACCGATTTGAAATTTTTTTTACTGTTAAAAGGTCAGGCCATATAATGTCCGAGTAGGGGAAGATCTCTCAGGACCCTGGTGAAACCACCATAAACAGTTAGTACCTAATATTTATCAAACAAAAATATATCTATTTTCTTCATCAAACTTTCAAATACCAATCGACAAACCAATTCACAATCGAAAACTTCAAGTCTCAATATAAAGAACAACCACTTTATTCGAACTAGAATTTCTAAGAGACCAAATAACGAAAAATGAAGTAAGTAAAACATAGCAGTTTGTGAACGTACAGACAACAGCAGGTCACAGTACCCGAATCCGGCAAATTTTACCAATCGAACATTAACCTTCCACTATTGTGTTATGGTTGAAAATCCATTGCAGAAATTTGACAGATTGTGGTAACTTGATGTGTTGTCGTCTGTACATTATTGGTAGGTATTGTTCCCAACGAGCTTTGTAAACCTTCAACTGTTTCCGAGGTTTTGAACTTTGAATTGTGTTTGCTCCGTGGGGGAACATGAAACAATACTAATAAAACTAGTTACGATAAAAAACTGTTAAAAGTATTTTTTTGCTTATAATTGAAAAATCTTGGACAATTATTTTAGAGAAGATTTATTTACAAAATAGATAAAAGAGAGCAATTAATATGCAGCACTTTTTGAAGGTCCGTATTTACAAATAACAGACTACCAGTTCCTATGGTGGCATAAACTTCACAGCAAACTAGTCCCAATATTAGTTATGAATATTTTTACTCATCTTCTAAAACTGACTGTATAGCCACTCTATGAGCAGTTAGCAAAAACGGGTTATCTAACCACCTTTAAGTAAAAAGTGTTCCACAATATAAAAAAGAACAAGTAAAGAACGCTTTCTACGAAAGTACAGGTTTACCTAAAACCAACGCTCAAGAACGATTTTCCAAAACTAGATAAGAACAAACTAAATATTTCAACCGTTTCAATCAACAACAAAAGTAGAATTCACCATCTAAATACTAGCAGGGGTGAACGGATTCCTAACTTTAGTTTTCCTAACGGATTAACATATAGGATTTATTGCACAAGTTTTGTTTGTAGCCAAACTGAATCCTACAGAAGCAAATGTGTGTTAGTATTTTATTATAATAGTTTGTAGTAAATGTATTGCGAGTTGTGGAAGGTTTTGTGTAACTGATATTTGCTAAATGGGGCTTTCGGGATGACTTGTAAAGCTAACTTATTTTATTTCACACTAATGTATACTCTATACTGGTAAAGTTAAAGTTGTGAATTTGTTGTCATTTTTCCATGCACACATGGCTGCACCAAGTTTGTTAAAATTTTGTATGCAAAAAGCTAATATCTAAGCTAATAAGAATACGTAAGCTACTTTTTATCTAGGCGTAGGAAGGAATTCTCTTGAGATGCGGCAAAACGGCAGGCGGAGACTAGTTTCTGTCAATATAACTAGGGTTATTTCGAAAATTCGGAAACAACGCAGATAAGTAAACTAATCAATTAGTAAAGGACAATGGGCAAGTTGTATGGGATTTGGTACCACCTCCAACAGTAATGTGTGATACATCATTAAAAACGCCTTTACGTGAAGAATCATAAAAACGATGGGGCTTGTCTCAATTAGTTGTCCGATCCGAGTAATTATTACCATTGCTTCGACAAAAAAATAGTATGTCATCTAAATACGCAAATGCATTATAAGGAATATGTCGCTACTATAATCTCATTAAACTCAGTTAATATACATCTTCTAATCTTTAATATACACTTTATCGTAATCTAAAGGATTTTTAATAGACCATGGAGTCAAACTACAGACACACCATCATCAACCGATTTGACAGTAGTTCAAACGTACACATTAAGTTTCTGTTTTTTTTGGAAGGAAATCATCAATAAGTACTCACTACTCACCTCTCCTACACTAAGAGGAGCAGGATAGAGTGTTCGACTCTAAACATTTACATAATTGGTTTTAAACACTGAAAGGCTTTCATCAAATACATATGGACAGTTGTGTATGAGCTGCAAAGGTTTCCACAGTCTTTTTTAAAACAGTCGGTAGGCAAACGTTGTAAAACGGACTCATTCCTGTTTTTTTTTTACTCATACCAGATTTTATTCAATATTGTTTGAACTTAAGAACTGCATCTATGTTGATGATTTAGTGGTCATGGCAAATTCTATTAGTCGATGTCTCGCAAATTGGACAAGGATTTGAGACTAGTCGCCATAGTAATAATTTTTTGCCTTGCCAAGACCTACGCAATGGTACTACAATCAACACTGTTGGACGGGGGTACCAAAACGCCCATTGTCCTTTATGATATTGTTATCACTGGAAACATGGAAATAATCGATGCCTGAATAGGTATACTAATACGAACCAATATTAAATAATGAATCAAACAAGTACAAAAAGTAAGTAGTACACCCAAATAAACTCATTTCTTGCCACAAAAATATCCCCGAATTTTCTGTTCATTTCGTTTTTTTTCCTACCAGACCTCCTCATACTTCATTTCGAAAATACATCATTGATTTCTTTACTAACCCACTAAGGGCTCATGGTAATTGATTCAGCCAGACTCTGGCTACCCTGGATCCAATTCGGAGAGTGGTCCAAACCTACGGTCACTATTACCGAATGAAATTTTGATTGGGAAAAAACATCAGCATTGATTGCTATATTTTGCCTCCGGATTTGTCCGTATTCGACAGTTGTTGGTGATTTATTTTTGAAAAGCATGTTCGGAACAGGACATAAATTTTTTACGACGGATATTGGAGTGAATATTGGTGTTTGGTACAGGTAGAAAAATCACACAATAGTGAAATACGTGATTTATGTTTTTGTCCTATTTTCTATTTTGAGTATTCTGGTTATGGAGAGTGAATTTGTTTTCGTGAAAATTAATGCCTGTAATGTGATTGACTTACATTTAATTACCTATTGATACTTGGTTATATAATTTCAGCAAACATGGTACCTATGCAGTGCCTTCGGTTCTTTGTTATAACTGTTTAAGATTTCTAACATTCATTAGCTTTTCCCAAATAATGTTGGGGTCAGCTTCTAGTTCTAAACTGGGAGCTACTGGCTATAATGTCCTCCTAAAACCAATTACCCGGACAACCTTTAGACTTCAACCTTTAGACCTTCAAACATTATTTCATTACCTTCTGACATTATTAAGTCAAAATAAAATAAAGGTATTATTTTATCCTCTCTTGTTAGTAAAGGTCAAATTGTATAACTTATACAAGAAAAACCTCAATAAACAAACAGAAAGTCCAAAAGTCTATCAACCCAGAATTTTAGTAGATTGATTCGTAGAACCGATAAAATTCGATTTGACCTTACGTCTCATTGGGTCATTCGAACATTGTTTTTGATGTTTCATTTCAATTTATAGTTACAGAAATATTGATAGATTCTGTTCGAACATCTGTGAATGAAAAGATAATCAAATCGTTGCTTTTCAATCAAACAGTTGGAATGGAAATTGATAAGGTTGCTGTACTTTGACGAGAATTTCGTAATGCAAGTTCGTTTTGACTTTATCAGTGTTTCATTTGCTGAGTTGAGAATTGAGGGAAAAACAATGAATAGAAACATTATTATTGAGAACACCAACACGCATGCCCAGCGCGAAGAGTATAGGCAAACCCCCTCAGAGACCATTGTTCGGTAGTAAACGTATTTCAACTATTACGACAGCAAAAATGTGTAGAGACTAACATTTGTTACCTAGCATTCAAAGATTAATGACAGAAATAGAAGTCACAGTAACCTAGTGCTTAAAGTCAGCATTTTAAGTACCCGTTCCATTTCAGGCTAACTAAGTACCTATGTATCTTTTTAAGATGTATGTTCTTTCTAAGTACTGGTTTCACTGAAAGCCGACTCCCTCATAGTTAGGAAAAGCTAGGCAGATGATAATGAAGATCATGTGTTTTCTAAGTAAATGTAGGCAACTAATAAGTTTCATCGAAATAATTTTCATTGTTTCTGCTTGAAATAATAACAACGGGTGTTTGTTTCATTCCATTCAGAAATTCACAAATCCAAATCACGTTTATAATATCAGTGTTATTCAGGTATAACAAGCGTTGTATCTTAGTTCCAATCTAGTTGTTTCGGTAGAAATTTAGATTCAGTATCTAGACAGACCCGTCTAGTAATTTGCGCCTAAATGAGAGTCCTACTTTCAGTAATGGACGTTTTCCGGCTCATGTAAATCCTGTTATCTGTTGTATTTATAGAACAGACTTAATAGGACTATAGTCTGGTTTGCCTAACCAAGCCTGGCAATTTTCAATTCGTTGAAAATGGTACTAATCAGCTATTTGCCTGAACTTAGCGAAATATTTTCTAGCTGTTTTCCAAGTTTCACCAGCGTCCAATAGAAACTACCTACCTTACCTGGACAAATTATTTGCCTATGTTACCCGGCGATAGCTTAGTTTCCAAAAAGTGAAAGATTTTTTGAAATCGGTTCAGTAGTTTCAGAGCCTTTTGGGTAGACACAAACAAAAAAATATTCTTTATAATATTAGTACAGATTGATATAGGTATAGGTATATACCTATGTGAATTGCTATATCTAGAGGAGTAAATCACACCGTTTAGTACTTTTTGAGTTAAACATGTTGAGAAGCAGAAAATATATTGCAATCACCACAAATAACTTGCAAACAGTTCAAGAAGAAAAAGAAGAAATTGGCAAAAAATAAAGTTCTACTAAACTAAAAGATTTAAAAGTTAACCAATTTCAAACCAACGAATAAACGATGCATCAGCAAACTGCTCCACTTCGAAACATACTTCGAGTTATGTTCAAATAAATTGATTTATTAGTGCAGCGCAGGATACAAAGTCATGGTGTTATTTAGCGGGCATTAAAATGCAACTGGCAAACTTGAGGCAACTGTGCACTTGGAGTTATAGTTGCTAGACGTGTCAAGGTGACATGGCTGGAAAGGTGATGACAGATAGAAGAAATATAGAAGAAGAAGACATGCTGACCACAAATAAAGTTGAGAGAATGATTTCATACCAAGAAATTCTTAATGTAATTTTTAGTATGGAGGTGACAAAGTTGGAAAATATTTTGATGTCAATAATAAAACAAACATGGGTTTTCTAGACTTATACATATGTATAAGCTGCAGAGATTGTTTCAATATGCTAATCTCAGGAACTACTGGAAATAATCTTTCATTGTTCGATAGCCCGTTTATCGAGATGTATGCGATGTATTTGGGTATGCGTAGCAATTCTCAAGAGATACATTGTAAAACAAAATGGCAAAATGTTTTTTTTTTTTTGTGTGGCTTCATATGCGCGTTAAATTATAATCGTTGGTCACCTGTGAGGAGCTGAGTCTCCTGCTACACGTCACTGTCTTGTTTTGTTGTTGTACTGTTTATGTAATGTGTATGTGTAGCGAATAAATGGTTTAAATGGTAAAAAAAGAAAACTATAGTTTATTGATAATAGTTAAACGATAGTCTCTTCCAGTCAAAACTTTAGACCCGACACACAAGTTCCGCGAAGATCCCAGTTCAAGTTCGTGAATTTGAAACTACGGAACTGTGGTTTGCACTTCGACATGCATCGCGATATATTGCTAGCTATCCACGCGGACGTTATTTACTTAACACTGTTATACTGGGAAATATGGTTAGGGAAATATGTTGGTCTTTTTGTGGTAGCTTTATGGAATGGGTTAGAAGTTTTGGTGGTAATGTATGTATGTTTTGATTTACCAACACACATGAACAGTGAGGTGTATATCGGGGGAGGCTTTTGTCCGGCAGTGGTTTTTTTACGACGACTGGTCCTGATAGATTTTATCATCCCACTACAGGACACAGGCCTTTTCTTATACAGAGAATGACTAAGTGTTAATTACCACGCTTGATCATGGTGGATTGGCAATTTCAGTGTTAAAAGTCTAGGTACCCTTGCCGCTGTGGGTGACAGCGGGAGGGAGTGTCAGACTTTTACTGACTAAAACCCACCGTGTTCCTTCGGGAGCCCTTTGTGTGCCAGAGCAGCGGGAACTCTTTCGAATAACCCGCAGCCCCGACGGGCTCTGGCCCTAGTAGGCCCCGATCTAGGTCTAGGTGTCCTCAAGAGGTTTTTTTTCAACGTTGCCCAGTTAATGGTGTCCAAGATACACTTAGAAAGGACAACAACAATTATAGAAAAGTTACTTTGATACCTGTCTAACCTGAAATTGAATTAACACGTTTGTACTTGAGAGACCACGATGTAACAACGTAATGATAAAATAATGAAATCTTAAAAGCAAGAAAGGCAAATCTTAATACTCACTCTTACACGACTTACTTTAAACAAAGTATTGTAATTATTCTTCATTCATTCTCACGCAAATTAACATCACATTAGAAGAATCCATTAAGATTAGGTACTTGAACATACATAATGTCTTATTACATTAAGCCTTGGATAATATAACAAACCCGAGACGCCCTCTGCTAAAGTTACAAAAAAGTTACTCGTATTTGTATGCGTCACCAGTTGCCTTGCTCCTAGCATGATTATATTACATATCTACTTTTTGCATAAAGGCACATGGCGTGTCCGATTGGTTAAATGCTCTAAGCATTAAACACATTCGTCTTAAGTCTGTTTGAAAGTTGTATGTTCACTAAGAGTCATTAAAGTTTTTTGAAGAAAAATTGAGTGAAGTGTATTTTGTTGGAAAATGGGTTCTGCACTATTTTTCTTTTAGGTATTTAATTTAATGTACCAATATCAAGCATTGTTTATTGTAATAGTGGCACGTGAAAAATGGTGAAGACTTACGGACGTTCCCAATAACCTATCTAACTCTGGATTTGCTTACTAGAGATTTAGAATTTTGACATTAGCCCCATACAAGTAATGTCAAATTCTTATCTCTAGTAAGCAAATCCAGAAATAGACAGAATATTGAATCCCGCAGTAAAATGAGAAAAAAATGAGTTAATAAATCTACCTAATAAGGCAACTAAATAACAAATTTTGTAACACGCCAAAAAAGCTGGACCTACTTAAAAAATATCTGCTTTTATAAGTCCTTGTTACTTATTATTATGTGAGTCATAAATTTATGTGCTGTTTTGTGTTTTTCAGAATTATAGTATTCTAAACTAAAGGCCCGTTTACCTACATATTGCCATTTCATTGCCCGTTGCTTGCCATTTAATTGCAGCAAGATGCTACTTGCACTGTGTAAACGTAATCGTGCAGTAAGTAAATGGTCGCCTGTCAAATATTCCTGCAATNTGGAGTCAAACTACAGACACACCATCATCAACCGATTTGACAGTAGTTCAAACGTACACATTAAGTTTCTGTTTTTTTTGGAAGGAAATCATCAATAAGTACTCACTACTCACCTCTCCTACACTAAGAGGAGCAGGATAGAGTGTTCGACTCTAAACATTTACATAATTGGTTTTAAACACTGAAAGGCTTTCATCAAATACATATGGACAGTTGTGTATGAGCTGCAAAGGTTTCCACAGTCTTTTTTAAAACAGTCGGTAGGCAAACGTTGTAAAACGGACTCATTCCTGTGTTTTTTTTTACTCATACCTGATTTTATTCAATATTGTTTGAACTTAAGAACTGCATCTATGTTGATGATTTAGTGGTCATGGCAAATTCTATTAGTCGATGTCTCGCAAATTGGACAAGGATTTGAGACTAGTCGCCATAGTAATAATTTTTTGCCTTGCCAAGACCTACGCAATGGTACTACAATCAACACTGTTGGACGGGGGTACCAAAACGCCCATTGTCCTTTATGATATTGTTATCACTGGAAACATGGAAATAATCGATGCCTGAATAGGTATACTAATACGAACCAATATTAAATAATGAATCAAACAAGTACAAAAAGTAAGTAGTACACCCAAATAAACTCATTTCTTGCCACAAAAATATCCCCGAATTTTCTGTTCATTTCGTTTTTTTTCCTACCAGACCTCCTCATACTTCATTTCGAAAATACATCATTGATTTCTTTACTAACCCACTAAGGGCTCATGGTAATTGATTCAGCCAGACTCTGGCTACCCTGGATCCAATTCGGAGAGTGGTCCAAACCTACGGTCACTATTACCGAATGAAATTTTGATTGGGAAAAAACATCAGCATTGATTGCTATATTTTGCCTCCGGATTTGTCCGTATTCGACAGTTGTTGGTGATTTATTTTTGAAAAGCATGTTCGGAACAGGACATAAATTTTTTACGACGGATATTGGAGTGAATATTGGTGTTTGGTACAGGTAGAAAAATCACACAATAGTGAAATACGTGATTTATGTTTTTGTCCTATTTTCTATTTTGAGTATTCTGGTTATGGAGAGTGAATTTGTTTTCGTGAAAATTAATGCCTGTAATGTGATTGACTTACATTTAATTACCTATTGATACTTGGTTATATAATTTCAGCAAACATGGTACCTATGCAGTGCCTTCGGTTCTTTGTTATAACTGTTTAAGATTTCTAACATTCATTAGCTTTTCCCAAATAATGTTGGGGTCAGCTTCTAGTTCTAAACTGGGAGCTACTGGCTATAATGTCCTCCTAAAACCAATTACCCGGACAACCTTTAGACTTCAACCTTTAGACCTTCAAACATTATTTCATTACCTTCTGACATTATTAAGTCAAAATAAAATAAAGGTATTATTTTATCCTCTCTTGTTAGTAAAGGTCAAATTGTATAACTTATACAAGAAAAACCTCAATAAACAAACAGAAAGTCCAAAAGTCTATCAACCCAGAATTTTAGTAGATTGATTCGTAGAACCGATAAAATTCGATTTGACCTTACGTCTCATTGGGTCATTCGAACATTGTTTTTGATGTTTCATTTCAATTTATAGTTACAGAAATATTGATAGATTCTGTTCGAACATCTGTGAATGAAAAGATAATCAAATCGTTGCTTTTCAATCAAACAGTTGGAATGGAAATTGATAAGGTTGCTGTACTTTGACGAGAATTTCGTAATGCAAGTTCGTTTTGACTTTATCAGTGTTTCATTTGCTGAGTTGAGAATTGAGGGAAAAACAATGAATAGAAACATTATTATTGAGAACACCAACACGCATGCCCAGCGCGAAGAGTATAGGCAAACCCCCTCAGAGACCATTGTTCGGTAGTAAACGTATTTCAACTATTACGACAGCAAAAATGTGTAGAGACTAACATTTGTTACCTAGCATTCAAAGATTAATGACAGAAATAGAAGTCACAGTAACCTAGTGCTTAAAGTCAGCATTTTAAGTACCCGTTCCATTTCAGGCTAACTAAGTACCTATGTATCTTTTTAAGATGTATGTTCTTTCTAAGTACTGGTTTCACTGAAAGCCGACTCCCTCATAGTTAGGAAAAGCTAGGCAGATGATAATGAAGATCATGTGTTTTCTAAGTAAATGTAGGCAACTAATAAGTTTCATCGAAATAATTTTCATTGTTTCTGCTTGAAATAATAACAACGGGTGTTTGTTTCATTCCATTCAGAAATTCACAAATCCAAATCACGTTTATAATATCAGTGTTATTCAGGTATAACAAGCGTTGTATCTTAGTTCCAATCTAGTTGTTTCGGTAGAAATTTAGATTCAGTATCTAGACAGACCCGTCTAGTAATTTGCGCCTAAATGAGAGTCCTACTTTCAGTAATGGACGTTTTCCGGCTCATGTAAATCCTGTTATCTGTTGTATTTATAGAACAGACTTAATAGGACTATAGTCTGGTTTGCCTAACCAAGCCTGGCAATTTTCAATTCGTTGAAAATGGTACTAATCAGCTATTTGCCTGAACTTAGCGAAATATTTTCTAGCTGTTTTCCAAGTTTCACCAGCGTCCAATAGAAACTACCTACCTTACCTGGACAAATTATTTGCCTATGTTACCCGGCGATAGCTTAGTTTCCAAAAAGTGAAAGATTTTTTGAAATCGGTTCAGTAGTTTCAGAGCCTTTTGGGTAGACACAAACAAAAAAATATTCTTTATAATATTAGTACAGATTGATATAGGTATAGGTATATACCTATGTGAATTGCTATATCTAGAGGAGTAAATCACACCGTTTAGTACTTTTTGAGTTAAACATGTTGAGAAGCAGAAAATATATTGCAATCACCACAAATAACTTGCAAACAGTTCAAGAAGAAAAAGAAGAAATTGGCAAAAAATAAAGTTCTACTAAACTAAAAGATTTAAAAGTTAACCAATTTCAAACCAACGAATAAACGATGCATCAGCAAACTGCTCCACTTCGAAACATACTTCGAGTTATGTTCAAATAAATTGATTTATTAGTGCAGCGCAGGATACAAAGTCATGGTGTTATTTAGCGGGCATTAAAATGCAACTGGCAAACTTGAGGCAACTGTGCACTTGGAGTTATAGTTGCTAGACGTGTCAAGGTGACATGGCTGGAAAGGTGATGACAGATAGAAGAAATATAGAAGAAGAAGACATGCTGACCACAAATAAAGTTGAGAGAATGATTTCATACCAAGAAATTCTTAATGTAATTTTTAGTATGGAGGTGACAAAGTTGGAAAATATTTTGATGTCAATAATAAAACAAACATGGGTTTTCTAGACTTATACATATGTATAAGCTGCAGAGATTGTTTCAATATGCTAATCTCAGGAACTACTGGAAATAATCTTTCATTGTTCGATAGCCCGTTTATCGAGATGTATGCGATGTATTTGGGTATGCGTAGCAATTCTCAAGAGATACATTGTAAAACAAAATGGCAAAATGTTTTTTTTTTTTTGTGTGGCTTCATATGCGCGTTAAATTATAATCGTTGGTCACCTGTGAGGAGCTGAGTCTCCTGCTACACGTCACTGTCTTGTTTTGTTGTTGTACTGTTTATGTAATGTGTATGTGTAGCGAATAAATGGTTTAAATGGTAAAAAAAGAAAACTATAGTTTATTGATAATAGTTAAACGATAGTCTCTTCCAGTCAAAACTTTAGACCCGACACACAAGTTCCGCGAAGATCCCAGTTCAAGTTCGTGAATTTGAAACTACGGAACTGTGGTTTGCACTTCGACATGCATCGCGATATATTGCTAGCTATCCACGCGGACGTTATTTACTTAACACTGTTATACTGGGAAATATGGTTAGGGAAATATGTTGGTCTTTTTGTGGTAGCTTTATGGAATGGGTTAGAAGTTTTGGTGGTAATGTATGTATGTTTTGATTTACCAACACACATGAACAGTGAGGTGTATATCGGGGGAGGCTTTTGTCCGGCAGTGGTTTTTTTACGACGACTGGTCCTGATAGATTTTATCATCCCACTACAGGACACAGGCCTTTTCTTATACAGAGAATGACTAAGTGTTAATTACCACGCTTGATCATGGTGGATTGGCAATTTCAGTGTTAAAAGTCTAGGTACCCTTGCCGCTGTGGGTGACAGCGGGAGGGAGTGTCAGACTTTTACTGACTAAAACCCACCGTGTTCCTTCGGGAGCCCTTTGTGTGCCAGAGCAGCGGGAACTCTTTCGAATAACCCGCAGCCCCGACGGGCTCTGGCCCTAGTAGGCCCCGATCTAGGTCTAGGTGTCCTCAAGAGGTTTTTTTTCAACGTTGCCCAGTTAATGGTGTCCAAGATACACTTAGAAAGGACAACAACAATTATAGAAAAGTTACTTTGATACCTGTCTAACCTGAAATTGAATTAACACGTTTGTACTTGAGAGACCACGATGTAACAACGTAATGATAAAATAATGAAATCTTAAAAGCAAGAAAGGCAAATCTTAATACTCACTCTTACACGACTTACTTTAAACAAAGTATTGTAATTATTCTTCATTCATTCTCACGCAAATTAACATCACATTAGAAGAATCCATTAAGATTAGGTACTTGAACATACATAATGTCTTATTACATTAAGCCTTGGATAATATAACAAACCCGAGACGCCCTCTGCTAAAGTTACAAAAAAGTTACTCGTATTTGTATGCGTCACCAGTTGCCTTGCTCCTAGCATGATTATATTACATATCTACTTTTTGCATAAAGGCACATGGCGTGTCCGATTGGTTAAATGCTCTAAGCATTAAACACATTCGTCTTAAGTCTGTTTGAAAGTTGTATGTTCACTAAGAGTCATTAAAGTTTTTTGAAGAAAAATTGAGTGAAGTGTATTTTGTTGGAAAATGGGTTCTGCACTATTTTTCTTTTAGGTATTTAATTTAATGTACCAATATCAAGCATTGTTTATTGTAATAGTGGCACGTGAAAAATGGTGAAGACTTACGGACGTTCCCAATAACCTATCTAACTCTGGATTTGCTTACTAGAGATTTAGAATTTTGACATTAGCCCCATACAAGTAATGTCAAATTCTTATCTCTAGTAAGCAAATCCAGAAATAGACAGAATATTGAATCCCGCAGTAAAATGAGAAAAAAATGAGTTAATAAATCTACCTAATAAGGCAACTAAATAACAAATTTTGTAACACGCCAAAAAAGCTGGACCTACTTAAAAAATATCTGCTTTTATAAGTCCTTGTTACTTATTATTATGTGAGTCATAAATTTATGTGCTGTTTTGTGTTTTTCAGAATTATAGTATTCTAAACTAAAGGCCCGTTTACCTACATATTGCCATTTCATTGCCCGTTGCTTGCCATTTAATTGCAGCAAGATGCTACTTGCACTGTGTAAACGTAATCGTGCAGTAAGTAAATGGTCGCCTGTCAAATATTCCTGCAATAAAATGGCAAGCAACGGACAATGTAATCGCAATATGTAAACGGACCTTAAATAGCTGAGCTTCAAAAATGGAACCCCAAAAATCCTCGCCATAACGAGCTCTCAACGGAACCCGTCACTTCCTTCAACCGACAACTAGTACTTCCTAGAGGCATTGTACAGACAACAGCAGGTCAACTTACATGAATCTGCCAAATTTTACCAATCAAACATTACCCTTATACTATTGTGATAAGGTTGAAAATCTATTGCAGAAATTTGTCAGATTGTGGTAACTTGATGTGTTGTTGTCTGTACGTCCTGAAGGCATTGTAGTTCAAACTTTAGTATCTCAAGACTTGTTGCAATTTCGTCTCAATTCGGTAATAACGGAAACTTTGTTATTTCTCATCATCATCTGTGGGATTTTTATATTTTTCTTCAAGTTAAGCCTTCCTGTTAGGTTGTTCTTGCTTTTGTGAAACAGTATTGTGTAATTCTTTAGGCTTTATTGTATAGTTCAAGGATGAAAGTTTTGAGTTTTTGGTGAGTTGGGTTCATATATGTGTTACTGCAATACTTGCCTACGACAGATCACTATTGAGAGCTCCTGAGCTTAGGCATTATAAGGACTTTTGAAGATATTGTATTTAATTGTCTCTACTAGAACTTGATTTAGAAGAGTCATACATATCATTAGATGTTAGAACAGTATATTTATACACAAGTATATAAAGTATACCCGCTTTCGTGAGATAAAACAGATAAACGCGCTCCAGATGAAACATAGTTTTTTTAACATGTGGAATTAAAACCGGTAAAAGTCTGCTATTCCCTTCAGCTGCGCTTTGATGATTTCACACATAATTAAAAAAACTCACCAAGTTACCATCAAGATACTCTTTCTATTCTATACCTACCGTTCTCCACTCACAACATAATCACCGACTACCCTCAACACACTTCCACACCCACACTGGGTAACAAACATGAACATTTCACAAACTGTTCTTAGGTATATCTTGGAACTTAATTTGTCTTTGTCATCGCTTTAATTTCAACGCAGATTAGGGCGTGGTCTGTCTGTTAGCGGTTTGTTAACGTCATATTAAAACGTGACTGAGAGACTGGAATGATTTGGGTCTTGTAGCTGGAGATGGATGGAGATGGTAGACAATTTTGTTGAGAAGGCATTTAGGACAAAAATGATTAACAGCTCCTGTGCTACAGATGCATTTCAAATAATATTTTTCTCTTAACCAAAAGACCGAGAAGCAAAAAAAAAAGAAAGAAGAAACAAAGAAGTAGTATAAATGACAGCTGTCAAAAACGATACCAATTAAAATCTAATGAACAATCCAAAAAATCCAGAATCGTTGACATTGCGATTGAAATAGATTGCCAGAAATATAAATGAAATAGAATAGAAGCCAAAAAATCTTAAACAAACGTGACAGTTTAAAAAGAGAAGAAAAAAGACGCAAAAAAACGAAAATAAGTCATAACCACAATAATTTCTAACGAAAACAATGATTACCAAAATGTTGTTGACAATGTTACGCAATTTGTAAGTTTTCGCAAACTACGTTAGGTGCCACTTGAACTGTTAATTTGTCAATGTCATCACTTTAATTTCTACGTGGATTTGGGTGGGGTTTCAGTGATAGCGTTTGACGTCTACAAATCTATGAAACTGTACTTTATTGGAGCTAATTCACTGTATATTTGTTAAAACTGGACTGGATATTTCAACTGTTACTCTAACTTGGAGACAATTATTAAGTCCAATTGCATCAAAATAACACATTAAACCTTCGGGGTATTTTAGACAGTTAGTTCTGCGCTAACCTTCCTTTCAAACTATCGGCACACAATAGTCTTCTAACACTACGTAACAAAAATTACAGCTCGCATCTGAAAATTATTTATTACCACCAAGTTCAGGTCCTTAACAAACGCTATCGTATCGTTGCCAATTATAAAATATCTCAAAGGTCATGGGCAACTTCTATAAGAATATATAAACATCTAATGAAGCTTGAAAATACATAATAATACATCAAAATCCAAAGGATACCTATGCATAGTGAAATCTTTTGGATTTCCATGAAAGAAGATAACAAATCCAAATCGCTGTCAACACAGCCCCACCGCAAGCCGGCGACTTTAATAGCTCTGTGGTAACTTGTGAGTCACGCTTCATTTAAATATGCGCGAGCATAAAAGTTGCGTAAACGTGTCCTATAGCCCGCCTCGATTTACAATATTACATTTTCTCATTTGATTTATTTCGTTCTATGAATCTGAGGATCCTGGTATTAACCTTCAAGAGTCCTTTAGAAGATTGTTTCGGCAACCGAGTTGTAAGTAATGTTGTAGATGCGAATGTGTTTGTAAGGCTGAGGCCAAACGAGCGTAATTTTGTGAGTTGTGAGTAGCAGAATTTCGATCGCAGAAAATCTGCTACTTATATTCGGTTTCGTACAAAAGTCCTATTTGATTCACACGGCAACGCAAAATGAGTTGTCTTTTTTGTTTGTAACGATTTTCTGCGACCAAAATTCTGCGACCCACGACTCAAAAAATTATGCTCGTTTGGCCTCAGCCTAATGGTGACATTGAAATGGATTATGCTACTGTTGCTCAGTACAGCACAATGATAGGGAGTATTACTCCATACAGTTTTAATATCAACCCTGTATAGGCACATACAATTACATACAAAACTGTGAAGACTTTTTGTCATGTAGACTTTCAGGTCCGTGATGTAGACATTTGAAACTTAGGCATTGTGTGATTAAGACATTATGTAATTTGGACCAACTGCGACGTGGTCAATTTACGATGTAGTCATTCTGATACCAACCTAAATATTTGTACTAACCCTTTTTGTTCGCTAAATGCGAAAAACAAGTGAACTTCATGCAGTTGATTTTTTTTGTCACTAGCCTATTTTAATAGGTATACCAAATCCCATTTGACTTGTTTCTCTTCCAATAAAATCGTAACAAACAAACAAAAACATTTACAGCAATTTTACACTGGTGGAATTTCCGCTCGATTTCTGAGCAGCAGCGCTCCATTCGTACGCTCTGTGTCTCGCAACTGACAGCTATCAGTACAAAAACCGGCCAAGGGCGAGTTGGACTCGCGCACGAAGGGTTCCGTACCATTATGTATGAAAAAAGTACAATAGGAATGGTCAAGTGTGAGTTACTTAAGTTGCACATTATTTCTAATAGTTGGCGCTACTAGTATACAATTTTGCAATTATTATAAATCAACAGCCTTAATAATATTTTTTTTAATTTTTAGTATTTGTTGTTATAGCGGCAACAGATATCATCATTTGTGAAAATTTCAGCTTTCTAGCTATCACGGTTAATGAGATACAGCGTGGAGACAGACAGACAGACAGACAGACAGACAGACAGACAACGAAGGCTTAGTAATAGGGTCCCGTTTTACCCTTTGGGTACGGAACCCTAAAAATGACGTCAAAAACCGAGTGACAGATTTTTGGGCTTGGGAATGTATTGCGTATATTACGCGTAAAAAGGCTGAGTGGGAAATCTACCAGTATGAAATCGCAGTTATAATATTAGTCATGATTGTAATGTTACTCCTTTGAAAGGAAATTCAGATTGCGATGTTGTTTTCAGATAGAAAATGATTCTGACATTCTGCCAGGTGTGGGTAGAGTGAGAAATTGCTGTGCTCTCTGCTCCATATTATCTGATGTATTCGTAAGTAAGTAGTGAGCGCCTGAAATTCGTGAATTATTTAATAAAATTGAAGTGAGTGAAGTGGATTGGAGATTATGTAAAAAGCAGGCTGAAATCGGCTCCAAGGAAAAGATAAAATATGTTTTTTTTCTTATTCTTACTATTATTGTAAATGAGAAAATCTATCTATCTGTCCAACTTTCACGACAAACCGAATAACCCGATTTATATGAAACTAGCTTCCGCCAGCGGTTTCACCCGCTTTCCCGTCGGAACTACTGCTAGCATCCGTATATAAAGTAGCCTATAGCCTTCCTCGATAAATGGGCTATCTAACACTGAAATAATTTTTCAAATCGGACCAGTAGTTCCTGGAATTAGCGCGTTCAAACAAACAAACTCTTCAGCTTTATAATATTAGTATAGATATAGATTGAATTGCCTGAAAATGGACATAGGTTATATTTTATTCAAATGCGGGAAGAAGCTCCATCGGGGTACCAGTGAAACCGGGAGGAATAGCAAGTGGGATCACTCATAGTTTCTATAATGGGTTTACATTTATAATCAAAACTTACAGTCAACGAGAATTATTATTTTAATCATATGACGTGTTTTACATGTATATAAATTCTTAAATTAATGAAGCAATCGGTCTATTTGACAAAAAAAGGATTTTAACCTAATCTAAAAACAATAAAAAGACTGCCAAACTTTATGAAAAAGCTAGCTAATACTCAACTTCGCCAAGAGACACTCAGCACTTTCGATCGATCAATACGCTGTCATCATCATCATTATCATCAAATTCTCATCAAAAAATCCAAATTACGTAGTAAATTATTCAAAAAAAATCTTTCTTCAAATAATTCATTCACCTGTGTTCGATCGTAAGGCGTAATTTGTCAGACCTCACCGTCAGGGCTCCTGTCGCTTACATCGACATGTTTTAGGCTGTGCTTACACTGACGGCATCGGCCTTTTTAACCGACTTTCCAAATATAAGGAGGTTTTTTCGGATGATTGTATTTTATTGTAAGTCGTTCGTCGTTAAAAAATCGCGTTTGTTGTATTGGAGCCCTCTAAAAAATTAATTTATTAAGTATAGATTTTTTTGTTAAAGCGGCAAAAAAAATGCGAAAATTTCATCTCTCAAGCTATCATGGTTCACGAGACACAGACGGGTGATAGACAGACAGACAATTCTTTACTTTGGGTACAAAACCCCAATAAAAGGCATACACAATATTATGACATATCATTGTCATAGTTTGAACAGTTGTTAATCGTTGATACACGCAGATAAGAAGTTTTGCTTAGCTAGCAAGTCAATATTTACCTCAATATATTAGGTACATTTTATTACTGGGCAGAATAACTCAATCAGGTAGAAGGCACTTCATTTAAATACACGGTTCCGTATCAAAATCAGTTTTAATCTCCAATTCACGGAAAGTTCGCAAAATATATTTAATGAAAAATATTTTCTATGAAACAATATATTCAACTACGAAATAATATAATACGATTATTAATATTTGTTGAATTGTGTATTTAAATAGCATTTGTCGATAAAGCATATAGTTACGGGATAAATACATTGAAACAAACTATAATATCCGTTCCATTGACAAAACACTTTTAAAATTAAAATATTAAATTACTAGCCGTTTTCCCGCGGTTTCACTCGCATCCCGTGGGAATTACTGCCCGTACCCGGATAAAATATAGCCTATGTCACTCGTGGATAATGTAGCTTTCGAATGGTGAAAGAATTTTTAAAATCGGTCCAGTAGTTTTTGAGCCTATTCATCACAACCAAACAAACAAAGTTTACCTCTTTATAATATTAGTACAGATGACTATTAAGATTACTATGAAGCTAGAAAGTCTGACTACGCAGGGGTATTTTACCAAGGGTATCGGGTTGCCCAGATAACAGGGTTGTGGAGGTAAGACAGGCAGTCGCTTCATTTAAAACACTGGTTCTCAGCTGCATCTGGTTAGACTGGAAGCTGACACCAACAAAGTTCTATATAAATGTAGTTCTATCTTAGATAGCTATCTGAAAAATAATGCCATAGAAAAATAATCAAAATTAAAAACATTTCCATAGCACTATCTGTAAGACAAATCTACAACTCTATCTGACCTCCACAACCCAGTTACCCGGGCAACCTGGCACCCCTGTTTGTCAGACTTTCTGGCTTCTGACTACCCGTAAAAACTGCCAAAGATGTTCAAATGACAGCCGGGACCCACCAGTTTATCGTTTATAACAAGATGGTCACCCATCCACGGATCGACCGCGCCAAGCGTTGCTTAACCTTATGATCGATCGATCCGCGCGGCTTTGACTTAAACGAGCTCTTCAATCATTGGAAGTGGCTATAAGACTTAAAGTTCAGTTATAGACCGCACACAAATAAGCCATACTTTAGTCTGTAAGACTTTCTGTCGTCGCGTCGTGTCGAAAGTGTGAAGGCGTCCTTACCGAAATCACCGCATCGCCTTTTTAAAAGATTTATTGAAAGCCATTCGGAATAGAATGCGCTTTTGAACTATAGATTTATTGGATTTTGAAGGTAGTTTTCTGTTATATTGTGTGGTGGAATTTGATTGTGGATTGATAGAGAGGTTAAAGTTTTTTGGATCGAACAATCGTGTTAGGAGTATCTAATGTTGATAAACTAACATTGCAAGATAATTTTGTAACGATTCATAGAAAAAGGCCGGTATATTTTAGTCATACTAGCACATACTGCATAGCTTATGTCTTATTTTAGGATCTAGACTGTCTTTGAGCCAAATGTAATTTAAATCGGTTCAGTAGTTTTATCATGAAAGCATAACAGACGGAGTTACTTTTAACTAATAATATTAACGGTCAATTTAACAGGTTTTTTTTTTTTTTTTTTTTATATCGATGGGAAATCATCAGTATGACCCCTCCCGCTGTGGGTGACAGCGGAAGGGAGTGTCAGACTTTTACTGACTAAAACCCACCGTGTTCCTTCGGGAGCCCTTTGTGTGCCAGGGCCGCGGTAACTCTTTCGAACAACCCGCAGCCCCGACGGGCTCTGGCCCTAGTGGGCCCCGCAGGGGTTTGCTGACACTCTCTGAGGAGCGCGTGGAACAACGCGCGCCGCCGACACGGGCCTGTCGTCTCTCAGTAGACGGAAGGACGATGAGCCACCCTAAACTCACCGCCCACAGACCCACGCCTACGGTGGCCGGGAGTCATCTCTTGACACCCGACGCCCGTGGTGTCTACCAGGTCTACGGCAACGGCCGGGATGGCCGGTGCGGACTCGCAGCCGCTCCGCCGCCTCCTTCTCTAGCATAACTGCTTCGCAGAAGGAGGCGACGGCATCCCATTCCCTCTCGCCCCGCACCATGGCTTGAACCAGTGCTGGGCGTGAGAGGTCGCCGCCGCCAATTGCCGCTATGAGGACACGGCGGTGCCCATCCCAGGCAGGACACACCTCCACAGTGTGCTCCACCGTGTCCTCTGGAATTTAACAGGTTTCACATAAAGTTTTAGAGAGCTGCCTGTCACATCATGCCACAGGAAAGACAGATAGATAGATATATTCTTTATTATGTACACCAATTTACATAAAAAACATGTTACAGAAAAAATGGATTGAGACGTAAAAGTAATCAAAACTAAAAACAATTCTATGGCATTGTCTTTCATATAGCTTTTTAGGACTTTTTTTGAAACCTGTGAAACTGGCTGTAGAAGTAGAATTCTAACCATTATTACATGCAGTCTACGTAGAAAATGAAACTTACTCGCATTTTAAATATTAACAAAGATAGCCCACTTATCTCTCCCACGTTTGACTAGTCTCACGCAAATGTTAGACCATGAATTGTAATCGGATTATATGTGAGTAGACCCCGAAAGGCCATTACTCATACAAAATACTCCAAGTTCATATTTTACGAAGTAATTAAACATTTCAAAGTCGTGTGTAGCTGAAATCTTTTTTCATAAGTTTGGTGGATCACACAATGCCTTAAGCTACGAACGAGAGCCATGCATCTATAAAGCGCGTCAAAGATGAGAACTAACTCTGATGCCCTTAGACCAAAAAAATTCATGGTTAAATAATAGCTGCATAGAAAAAATAAACAGTTGATATCCTTATATAGTTGACCATATATGTCATAATTCGAGCTTCCGTGGAAATAACGTAAAATATACAACTATTTTGTCACAAGCTTCCGCCAGCGGTTTCACCCGGTTTTCCGTGGGAACTACTGAGCGCTCCCGGATAAAAGTAGCCTATAGCATTCCTCGATAAATGGGCTATCTAAAACTGAAAGAATTTTTCAAATCGGACCAGTATTTCCTGAGATTAGGGCGTGCAAACAAACAAACAAATTATTCAGCTTTATAACATTAGTATAGATAGGCCAAAAAATCAGAGAGACAGTCTTAAGGCGTATTTCAATAACCTGTCTACTGCCGATATTCTTTCTAGACACCCGAATATAGTCCAGGAAATTAGCCCCATACATACAAGTATAATGTCAAATTATTATCTTTAGTAAGCAAATCAACAGAGTTTATTACAATCCGCAGGTAATGGTATCGGGTTGCCCGGCAGAAGTAGAAAAGGGGTGTTCGATTGCATTCGCCTGGTAGTGTGTGATCCGCCTTACTTACGTCGTTCGAAACTCATTTGCTAGCCAAGTGAGTTACTCCGAAGATAACATTATTAATGTTCTCTTTAACAAAAGATCTAACTGGAAAATTCTCTTTTAAAAATCATATTTAGTGATTTGTAGATTATTAGTTTGATAGATTTACTATGTGAATTTGGAAAAATTAAGCCGTTTTCATTTTTTATTTGCTAAATCACGATGCTCCTATTTCGTACGTACTAACGTACTGTGGGTTCCGTATAAATCTCAATAATTCCATCCTTTTTCTCTGCTTAGAATTCATTGATGAAATTTTCTCAATCGTCTGACGGCCTCTGACGCTTTTGGCCTGACCCTGGAATCAACCTGGACCTAGGACCGATTTTTTATTCATCAGTTAATTCCTACCTTAGGAATAAATATAGCGGTTTGACATTGCATGCCATTACTAATAATATGAAGCTGAAGAATTTGATTTTTGTTTGTTTAATCGCGCTAATCTCAGGAACTACTGATCAAATTCAAAAAGTTTTTCAGTGTTAGGTAGTCCATTTATCGAGAAAGTGCGTGCGAGACTACGGTGCGTGTAGTAGTTCCCATGGGATGGGGGTTCTATAAAAAAAAACTGTCTAACATAATTCTTCAGATAAAAGTTATCTAGCGATTGAATAATCAGCTCTAAAAGTATACATATATCGTTTCGAGTATTTTAGTGTAACGGTGCCGCACCACAAACCATGCGGCACCTTCTGTGCTGCCCAATATGCCCTCGTGCACAGTAAAATATCTATATGCCGCCACTGATAATGCTGTGCACGTGGCGAACTACTGGGCCTCAAAAATTTGAGACTGATTGCCATCGACTCGCAAAGAAGAAGAAGAAGTGTAACTGGCAGACCGTTCCCAATAGCACCCTTTGCTTACGGTACCCTAAACCCGTACTAGAAACTAAATTCATAAACACTCTCTCGCTCAATATTTTCTCAGAGCTTAGTCATTTACTCCATCTTCGACAGCGTGAGTTTCCAAATATTTTTCACGTGTTTTATGAGCAGTCAATGACTTTTGAAAAGACTTTTATTACTTAAATGATATTTAACTTTTAGAAGTTATTTGTTGAAGAAGTTATTGGGAGACGTGTTATTTTTTCGGTTTTGGGCATTTTCTTTGTTATCTGTAGCCATGTGCGGTGTAGGTGCCTATTCTCTATATAAGATAAGTATTAATTATTATAATAACATGATACTGCCTCGCTGGTCTAGTGGTCGCATAGCCCGACTACCGTGCCACGGATCTCGGGTGCGATTCCCGGCGAGGCCGAAATCGCTTTGTGGGTTTGAGAAACTTTCACAAAGCAGCCTGTAGTTTAGAAGTTGGCGGTGTTACACCCTCGTGCCTGTGAATGCTACTCAGTAGCAGTCGTAATTATAATTCCACGTCAGGGGCCGTCAGGGGGGTTTGAGAAAACTCTGACAATAGGGCTTGCCAGGTAATTAAAAACCTGCAGCTCACTCGATAAGAAGAAGAAGACGGCATGATTAGGTATACATATAATTTCACACTTTTTTTACTTTTATACCACCAGGTGCTTAGCAATTCTATCAATAAAAAACAATGTAAGCTCTATACTAATATTGAAAAGCTAAAGAATTTGCTAATTTGTTTCAATGCGCGAATCTCAGGAACTACAGTTCCGACTTGAAAAAATCGTTCACTGTTAGATAGTCCATTAATCGTGGAAGGTTATATACGCATTTTTTTCTAGTTTGTACGAAGTAGTTCCCAGGGATTGAAACCGTTAGCAAAAGTAAGTTTTCTTTATGTAACACAACCTTAACAAAAGTTAATTCTAGAAACTTCTCAAATATCTCAAATGAACTCATTACTCGAAAACTTAGTTCAACATAACAGCATCACTATTTTTCACTAATTATTCTAAGCGTTCCCGCACACAGGAGACTAAATAGTCGGCCGACAGTTAATCCGATGGTAGACTTAATAAAATATTTAAAGAAAATCGTGAATCCGTTCAAAGTTTTTAGTCGATTTTATACCGACAACTAGCTTCTGCTAGCACTTCACTCGCGCAAAATTAATATCCCTTTTTTTCAGTTCCCGTCTAATTTCGGGAAATCCTTTCTTAGCGGATGCCCATCATAACATCTACGTGCATGCCAAATTTCAGCTCGATGCCTCCAGTGTTTTGGCTGTGCGTTGATTAATTACTATATCAGTCAGTCACCTTGGAGTTTTATATAAGGTCAGTGGGGGCAAGATGAAAAACGGGGTAACACAAAATGTCATCCATAACTCCAGATTTAGTGCAGATTTTGCAGTGATAGCAACATTATTAGAATCGCCATTTTGTTACGCCAAACTTTCTCATTCAGCGTTTGCCATTTCGAGTGATTGGTTGTGTTAAAAACTTAAATACCCGAGTCGTGACTTTTACGAAGTTAAATCGAGTTTTTTTATCTTCCCCCGAGTTCCATAACTTCACTTATGAGGTAGGTACGAGTGTTTTATTGGAATACCTGCTCATTATTTTGAATTTTTAGTCGTGTTATTACACCTAAATATGTTTTTATAACGTATTTTAGGAGTTATTACAACTTTCCATCTTCACCCATAAAAATTTGACGGGGTAAGAAGAACATATAAAAATTTCGATCTGACCCCGATTTCAAAACTCATAGTTTCATTTCAAATTGTGTGGATTTTAATTATTATTATTAATAAAAGGATTTATTTGATTGACAGTATTTTTTTAAATTCATTTTTAAGCTGTAGTGAAAAGTTTGGGAACCTCTTCTTCAATCTTTCCCCGGTGGGGTAAGATTGAAATATACAAAACAAATAATTCGTTTTATCTTTGTTATGCCAAGGCATTTTGACACTACTGGTAGTTCCGAGTATTCTAGGCACTTCAAAATAAAGACTAGTGAGCATCAACAGCGTCAGATATTCATTTGAACGATTTTAGAAACTATTTCGGTCTTTCCCCATCACCTTTTTGTCTTTCCCCTAGACATATTTTCGTAATAACAACATTTAACTTATTTTTTTTTCTGCTTTCGAATAGATTTAATAGGAAGGTATTAATATGATACAAAAATATATTCTTTGCTCTTTACTCATGACAAAAAACATTTTAGAATACGCTTATATGTACGGTTCTACACGTCTTCAAACACAACACTGCTCATCTCATCGAAAAACCGTTCGGTCTTGCCCCTACCGACCTTATTTAGAAATAAATATCTGATCATTGTCGTGGGTGTACTACCGAGTTCTTCCGTGTTTCGGAAGGCACGACAAACTGGTTGGGCCTGGCTGTCATTTGACCATCTCTGGCTGTCGACACAGTCAATCTCACTAGTGGGTACCAGGTTGCCCGGGTAACTGGGTTGTGGATGTCAGACAGGCAGTCGCTTCATATAAAACACTGGTTCTCAGCTGCATCCGTTAGGAATGGAAGCCGACCCCAAAATAGTTGGGAAAAGGCTAAGCTGATGATGATTACCTATTATTCGTTTTCATATATATTTGTGACCCCGAACAAACTATCGGCCGACTAAAAGTCTGCCGTGTGCTGGTACTCTTATAAAAGAAAAGGGAACGACTTAATTACCCCGAATAGCCTGCATTTAAAGAATACAATGCTTCAGCAACCTTCAAAAGTACAAAGGAAAAGTCTAAATTATTATCTCAGCGTTTTATGAAAAAATCTCTTTTAAAAGCGGGTTTTTTGAATAGAGATGGATATTAATGGAGTTTGATAGAGTTGAGAAGATATAGTAAGTGATAGGTTGGGTTAAGTTGTTGGTTGATGCGGTCAGTTCACGGATGGGTGGCAAAGATAGAATTAGATTAGAATCTACAGTGTACGACGTTCTAAAGTCGGTTATCTTAGGAACTAGTATGGTTTGCCAAATTATATCAATGTCGAGAGATATAAAATCGAGAAAGGACCACAAGTAGGTAGTTATTTTTATCCAGGTGCGCGGAGCAGTTCCTACAGGACGTGAAAAGAAACTCAATTTAGTTTTACTTTTTACGCAAATTATAAGAAACTTAACATGTTTCTCGAAATTCCTTAAATGCAATGAATTTCAACCTTAACTCAATCGACTTAAAACTCAAATTCACCCTTACTCATCCCACTTATATATATAACACTTACCTACATAAATATATAGCCTACTAAGATTGATATATCTACACCATACGGACGGACGGACAGTCGTCGGATTTTCGGCCCGATTTTCCAATTTCGGATTTGTAGTCCGGATAGAGGTGCAAAAAGATCGGTTGTCAGGTGCCAGGTCGAGGGTAAGGCTTAAGAGTATGGATTAGACAAGGGTAAATAATATTGTTATTGCGCGAAGGAGAAATGTATTAAGATTATAAAAAATATGATTTCTTTATGATTTAAAGAATATGATTTATATATGTATCTAGTTTTAATAGTAAGTAGTCAGTTTTATCTTTCATTAGTTGTTTTATGTTTTATTAGTAATTAATTCACCTACCATGTTATCTCTGCATCACCTTAAAGTTGACTGGAAAGAATGCCTATGGCATTAAGTCCGCCTATGTACATGTTTAATGTTGCATGAAGTTAAATAAATAAATAAATTTCTTTTCTATTTGAAAGGATAATAATGGTGCTGAAAAACTTTTCATGTAGTAAATGGAACCTTTCGAAGGTGACATTTCAATAAAAAATTGCCTATTTCTGACTCCTTGATCTCTCCTATACCAACTAATTGAAAACGTTACTAAAACAAACAATATTATGTTTGGAATATAAGTCAGAATACAAAACGGTAATTTGCCTCTACTAGTTAAGTAGCGACAATTAAGTTGTCTGCAAACACTATTAAAACTGTCTCCTCCATTACAACAACTGTGTCTTAAGTCTTACAAAACGCGCTCTATTACTCATCCATACTTAAACGTCCAAAAACCGTTATTTGATTTTCAGATTTTATGCTTTGCATCGTTTTTTTGCGAAGAAACGCAGCATTTGGCGCCAAAATGTGACGAGAGTCGTTACCGAACTTTTACGGTTTTTGAATCTGCTGAAAAATCATCTAGATTTTCCTTTTTCGGTTTTTGAAAACTTATCTGACTTCTTGAACGATGTTAGACGTATTATTATTGATAAATAGAACGTAAGGGTTTCTACTAGATAGACCGCTATTCAAGAAACATACAGAAAGAAGTAATCTATACTAATAATATGCATAAAGGGAAGATTTGTATGTAAGCATGTTTGTAACGAACTGGCTCAAAAAGTACTGAATCGATTTGCGAATTGAGACTTCAGTGAAAAAATATTTTACTGTTGTGAAACATAGCATAGGCTATATTACGTCCAAGAAAGTAGCCAGTAAACAATATTATGCAAGAATTAAAAACATTAAAATTATTGTGACATCGAAGTTTTAATAAGAACAAAAAATGTCGACAATCAAAAACAGTAAAAAAATATTGGAAAATAGAGTGCTATTGGGTAGTTTCACAGATGCAAAATAAAGTTCTATTTAAAACCATTTCTATGGTATTGTCTGTCAGATAGTTATTTAGGATTTATTTGGGATTTTATCTGTACCTGTAAAACTGGTCGTGAGCCTCGTATTACCAAAATACACAAATAAAACATCCGTTCCAAAATTGAGCTGTAAATCCCGCCCACAATTCAAATTCCGTGTCACATTCGACATTAGTCCTACAATAAAACTGAAAAGTTGTTTGTTTAAAACGCCGTTAATATGTACGGCATTATGTAAATACGCGCCTCTGATTTGAATATGGAATGTTATTTTTTTCCTTTTTAGGGTTCCGTATCAAAAGGGTAAAACGGAACCCCGTTATTGAATTCGTTGTCGGTTTGTCTGTCACCAGGCTGTTTCTCAAGAACCGTGATATTAAGACAGTTGAAATATTCACAGATGATGTATTATTTATTGTCGCTATAACAACAAATTCTGAAAACTAGAAAGAAAAATGGATTAAAATACATATTTTAAGATATACTAGATAATTACACACATAATTAGATTTTTTATATATAGAATCAGCTTCCACACCCCGTGGGAACTACTCCGTGCTCCCGGTTAAAAAGTAGCCTGTAGCCTTCCTCAATAAATGTGTAAGATAAGCCAACACTGAAAATTTTTTTTAAATCGGACCAGTAGTTTCTGAGATCAGCGTGTTCAAAAAAACAACAATCAAACCCTTTAGCTTTATAACCTTCACCTGTATAGTACAGATGGTACAGAACTCTTAATCTGTGAGTCTGAATCGCACTTAACCAGTTTTTTTCCCCTTTTATATTTTCGTCATATCTGTTGCGTACAAATAGGTTGTATTTACGTAATTTCTTCAATTAGCATAAAGCTGTCGTGTTGGCTGTTTACAATTCCTATTTCAAAAAAGTTAGGGGAATGAAAGAGATGCATTTATGTGTTTTGTATAGCTCCGTCCCTCTCTTTTAGGGGAAAAGAGTGCTAATTATTATGATATAGTTCAAAACGTTTTTGTCATATTTTAAACATAATTAGGGTAGTTTGCGCCCTTTGTTGAGCGTTGTTCCTATTTATTACTTTCATTTTTATAAAGGGGATGAAAATTTTTAACATTTTGTAGGTTAATGTTGATAACACTAACCTGAAAACAGTCATATAAGAAAAAAAACTTAATTTGAGGTTATAGTAAGTTATTTGTAAATATGCACTTACAGAAAAATGTATTTAAAAAAAGTTGTAGGTAAATAATAAAACACTTACCTATTTATTTTTAGATATAAAAGAAAATGAGGTTTAAAAGTATCTGTGGGCAGCTAGGTATGTAAAACACTAGTACGGTCTGCGTCAAAAATAGTTGAGCAAATCAATATTTTGAAAAAAGCTTAACAACGTTTAAGATCATAATTTCTTAACAACACAAATGCCAAAATTTGTTTAACATCCTAACCATCAAAAAAGTAGATGAGTAGTCCAGTAAGTTATTGACGATACGGTGGCTAGCAGTTATGAAAATTTTAATTTGTTTGCTACTTTTGAAGCTGACTGGTAGGTACAGTCAGTCTGAAGCATTTTGCTAAGTCTGGAAGGCGACCCTAATATAGTTTGGGAGAAAGCACGGTAGAAAATATTAATTCAAGTCTTTATTGCATCTTACTTTTTGCTTAAAAGCCTAGAATTTAATTACTCATTCACTCAGACATTTTAACACCAAATTCTCGCAAAAAACAAGGCAAACTTGAAATATAAGTTGAGTATTTTTTTTACTGTCCTACAAACAGCTTTCACCAACAATATAGGTACGTATTGTTATAATAATGGAAATCAATAAAAACAAACGTAATTCTATACAAAACTATTAACTAATAAAACTTGCTTGAAATCTGTTTGCAGTGCTAAAAGCCTATGAGACCACAGAGTTAAGAAACAATAGAGGCTTTTCACGTCATAAAAAAAACATTTAATTAGGACATCGTCTTCATAACAAACTACATGGTAGCAAAATCTTGTAATCGTCTCATAATGTCTACAATCTACATAAAGTTAGTAAAAAAATTATATCGAGTAAATGTAAATGGAGTACACTGTACAAATCATGCGACATTGCAAATTACATAAAATTAATGAATCGAAAAATAACCCACGTTAAAAAAGCTATATTCTACTCTACCTATGTTTCTACAATGTTCTGTCTAATCTGATTTTGACAACCATTTGCTAATATGTACAAATAGACACCAAAACATGTTTGATTGGACGCTAGATGTAAATAAAGAAAATATTAAATTTTTATTAGATTCTCATAATTTAGCTGCAAAAAGTACTATTCTTCTAATTTACCATCGTGAACTATCTATACATTACTCGCTTTATATCTCAGAATATAGCCTGACCGCCCCACGCAACAATCTTCAAAAGTAGACCTTCATTCAAACTTTGGCAATTTTGCTCGCGATGATTTGAACCGTCTCAGACGGGGTATACTCTAATATTTTTGGCTTGAAATAATACGCATTTGTTGAGTAGAAGACTTCTATGATGGAATAGAATTTAGTTGAAAATTATAGTCCTTTTTACTAATTTCATTAGCTGGGTGTCAATTTGGATTAATTTATTTAAGTTTTTTTTGCAGATAACTCTGTAAAATACAGACTTCTTTTTTTCTGAGCTAAGCCAGCTTTTTTTCTGAAGGAAATCTTATGTCCTCGTAAATTTACGTTTAATACCTATTAAGTTTTTTTTATACCAATTTGGTTACTAAATAAGGTTCTGCTAGCGGTTTCTTCCATGTGCACCTGAATAAAAAGTAGCTTATAACTTGCCTCGATGAAGGGGCTATCTTACTCCGAAAGATTTTTCACATCGGACCAAAATTTCCTCAGATTTGCGGGCAGAATCAAATAAACTCGTCAGCTTTATAATCCCTACTTCCCTACTAATATTATACATGCGAAAATAACTCTGTCTGTCTGTTACGCTTTCACGCCTAAACCAGTGAGCCAAATTTGATGAAATTTGGTAGACCCTGAGAAACAACATAGGCTACTTTTTATCCGGGTACGGGAAATAGTTCTCTCGGGAAGCGGGTGAAGCCGCTGGCAGAAGCTAGTATTAGTATAAATAATTACTGGCTACTTTCGATAACTATCTAATTTACTCTATCTTTTCTATATGACATTTTCTTCTACAAACATGTGTGTGAGTCAACCCTAATTGTAATAGTTCAAGAATTATGGATCATTTTAAAGGCGCCGAGAGAAAAATATGACCGGATTTAACAGCCAATGTCCAACTTCGAATTACTTCAGCTTAATTTACTTCACAGTTTTTGTTTGTAAAAGATACGATTTCATTTTGTTTGAGAGAAATATTATTTTCAGAGATAATTTTTGAACACATATTTTGTCGTTTCTGGGTCATATTTTCGTGTGAAATATTACTTTTCATCAGCTATTTGTTTTTAATCAGTAGCATTATACTCATCGTTAACCGAACTGGGATTTAATTACTGAATAATATTATTATATTGTAGTATAATGGACGGTGAGTAATGATAATAATGGTGTTATAACCGATTGTCAGCCATTGCGGTTTATTTTATAAAAGGAGATCAGCCAGCTGCGCAGGACATATTATAGTTCACAAGCATTTGCGCAGACTCAGGTGGCAGTACACCTGACTATTCCCTCACTTATCGGATCGGCAATCTGACACGACCGGAGAGAGCTCAGGCATACGCCTTCAATGCACGGGTGTAGGTATCAATCACCAACTTCCAACTCCGAGCTGTTTTGTGAAAGTTTCTAAAATCCACAAAGCGATTTCGGCACTACCTGGGAATCGAATCCTTGATTGAAGGCCTCCGGCACAGCAGTCACGCTACCTATGCACAAAAGAAAACCTATAAAAAAAAACGTAGTAATATTAGTAGTAGTATCTATTGTATGGGATCTATCAAAAAGAAATCTAGGTTACAGCGGCAAAAGAAATAAATCTGTAAGCATTTCTACTTCTGTTAAAAAGCATTTAAGAATACTGAAACTTTCTTAAAACAATAATCATATAAACCACTCTGCCAAATCAATCACAACTCAATTACGAGTATGTTATGAAGGAGATTTAATTTTAATTCGTATGTATTATTTTGTCAATTTACTTTTGCTTTCATAAATAACAAATTTCATGCTTCAGTTAATGTCTTCAAAAGCAGATGTATAAAAAAAACAGAAAACACAAAGAGCTTTACAAATTAAAGCCTCGTATCACTGATTTTCAGAAAAAAAATATACTTCTTCAGTTTCTTTTTCAGTACTGATTGTAAATAAATTATTGATGTTGCTTTGTGCAATTTGTAATTGAATAACTAAAGTAAATAATTTATTTGAAGTTTTCGTAATTGGACTTACTGAAATTATTAAAAAAAATTGAGACTTATAAATATCATTTTTAGGGTTCCGTACCCAAAGGGTAAAACGGGACCCTATTACTAAGACTTCGTTGTCTGTCTGTCTGTCTGTCTCTGCGCTGTATCTCATAAGCCGTGATAGCTAGAGAGCTGAATTTTCACAAATGATGTATTTCCGTTGCCGCTATAACAACAAATACTAAAAATTTTAAAAAGTATATATTAAGGGGGGTCCCCATACAATAAATTATGAAGATAGTGCAATTTGAATACAACGCCATCTGTTACTCAAGCGTGGAACTACAGGAGCGTGGTACGGAACTCTTCGCGCGCGAGTCCAACTCGCACTTGGCCGGTTTTGTTGTTTAAAGTATTTTTTCATGCATTATTTTGTGTGTAAGTAGCAGTTATAAAATGAATAATACTTTATTATAGGCTTTACTGTCTCTATACATATTTGTGCAGTTATTGATAGAAATTCTACTTTTATAGACGTTAATAAAACACTCAAACTGTAATCTTGCAGATTAGTCTTATTGTAATCCATAATTTTCGACTTTAAAATTGTTTTAATTAGTGCAATAAAACAACACTTCAAATAAATTATTTGTGCAGAATTAGACTTATAAAGCTATTAAACAATACAAGGTTCAAGCGCATAAAAGCTCAAGGCACACTGCAAACTTTTACTGCGGAATTCAATATTCTGTCTATCTCTGGATTTACTTACTAGAGATAAGAACTTGACATCTATACTTATATTATAAAGCTGAAGAGTTTGTTTGTTTGTTTGAACGCGCTAATCTCAGGAACTACTGGTCCGATTTGAAAAAAACTTTCAGTGTTAGATAGCCCATTTATCGAGGAAGGTTATAGGCTACTTTTTATCCAAGTGCGTGCAGTAGTTCCCAAGGGGAAGCGGGTGAAACCGCTGGCGGAAACTAGTTACTTATATGGGGCTAATGTAATCTGGAGGTTGAGGATTGATGCACCCTTGAATCGTGAAAACGTGCTCTCTACGTTAATGGTGGTTCTGCGCCTGACCTCACTCCGGTCGTGTCGGATTGCCATCCCATCGGGCTATGAGAGTGAGGGAATAGGGAGTGTACCTGTGTCTGTGCAAATGCTTGTGCACTATAATATGTGCAGCTGGCTGATCTCCTGATATGACAATAGCCACCGTGGCTGATAATTAGCTAGGACGCCATTATTTTTATTAAATAAAAGTTTAATTCAATATCAAGAGGTAAAACAGTAATTTCAAGAAGCTTTAACATCGTTAAGTTTATAATAAAGACATTAAGTAACCTTGAGAATGCGAAATAGATAACTATTTCGAAAACTAGGAGTTTTAATCTCACCAATTCGTCGGTTTCAGTTTGTTGTGTATGTGTGGTCCAAGTTCAGAAAAGCAACGATTAAGAGAAAATCTTTTAAAGGCCTTGTCTTGTAGGTTGTCATATAACTTTTGAAAATTTGCGTGCTCTCTTATTCCTAGTAACATTTGAAATACTACAGTTTTTAGGATGTATGTATGGGGGTACATTAAATGGGAAACCTTGCAATTATATAGCTTATGAAAATAAAAAGTAGTGAAGTCGTTTTCACAGGATGCGGATAAAACCGCAGGCAGAAGCTAGTAGAAAAGTTAGCAGCCATACTTATACTGCAGATTCGTCAAGTTCAATGCTACAAAAATTTTCATTGGACATGTTGCGTTTCTATCATACAGTTAATTTCAAAGTAACTCATTTCTGTAACATTCTTACATTTAATTAATTCTGGGTTTGTTCATAAAAGAAGTATTGCTTAGCAATTAAGATAATAGGATAACGGTACTAAAAAAAATATTATCAAAAAATTAAATCTTTAGACCTCCCGCGTCTCCCATAACTTGTACCACACACCCAAGGTGGGGGCCGTCGGGCGGTCCCCACATAACAATCGTAGCTATTTGACATTAACGAGCGAACTTCTACCATTAAATGAGATTACTCTGCCAGTTAAAATACTTACAGACCAAGCAAAGGATTTTAGAGGTCTGAAAAATGCGCGAGCATAAATTTCGGGGGTGCAATTCTGTTCAATGGTTTGAGTTAGGCACGTGGTTTTGGAATACTCATTCTAATAAAAAGTTAAACTTCACTTGTGGAGGTTAGTTTGTGGATGGGTTAACCGAATTTAATTTACTCGTATGGCACTTTAAATTGCTGGCCCTGGTAGTCATTTAAACATCTTTGACAGTCTTTAATGATGGTAAGAAGGCAGAAATCTGGCAATCAATTTGACCAATGGGTATCGAATTGACTGTGTGAGAAGATTACATAGACAGTCACTCCATGTAAAACATGGTATTCCGCTGCCAAACTGGAATGTATTTGAGAGAAGTAATAACTTTTTCAAGGATAGATCGTACCTACTGTAAGAAAACTATTGTCAACACTTGCTTTTTTAAAAAGAGTGCCCATGGAGTTTCTTGCCGGTTTTTCATGAGACCCACTTCTTGGAACCGTGCAACCAGCTTGGCGTTTCAAAAGAGCTTTTATAGGCCTGTTTGAAATAAAAAAAAATTGTTGGAGTTTGACAAGGCAAGGCAGACGAAACCAAGTTCAAATCATCAACTACACAGGTCTGCATGTAAAAAACTGCATAGGGTTTTTATATATTTTCTTATAGATTTTCACGTGGCAAAACTGAAAAAAATACAAAAAAAAATCCATCACGTCATAATTTTTTTTTTT
>NWSH02000296.1:10588242-10627927 GCA_002382865.2 Heliothis virescens | reverse complement strand
AATGATTACTTAAAAAAAATATTGACACTTATGTCAATATCCATAAAGTCTTTCTATACTTAAGATAAGTAATGATTAGCTTAAATGACGTCTCTGAGTACGGCAGTAAGATATACTTAGAAAGTACATACAAACTTAGAAAAGTTGCATTGGTACTTGCCTGACCTGGAATCGAACCTACGCCCTCATACTTGAGAGGTTGGTGCTTTACCCACTAGGCCACCACGACTTACCTACCTACAGCGTTCAATTTGGTTTTACGTGTATTTTTCGAAACGACGGTGTTACGTCATCGTAATTATTTTTGGCTGATAAAATTAAGAATGATTATCAAATTAATGACGCAGTAATATTTCTTTACTAGTTTCAGCAGCGAATTTTCATTATCTACATTTTAAAATGGCATCCAATGGCGGCCATTTTGAATTATCTGTCACAAATTTTATGACCATATTTTTTACGTTTTGCGGACTGAGCAAGTGACAAAACTATTTTACTAAATATATAGCCTGAAAAATATTATTTTTTGCTTTGGATAGTAAAAACCAATTGTCAGTAGTTCGTCAAAGTCATTGAAAACGTACTAAACAAATAAAAATATTGACGCGAAATAAAACTGGAATCGCTCATCTTTCGGTAAATAACAATGATTGATTATTTCTCGTACAAACAGAGAGACAATTTGAAATATATTGTATATCAATAGCATCAATATTTAGTTTTCATATTGTTATGAAGTTTTTATTTGCTTAAGTTTACCGCGTATATGGTATTGTTTTTAAATTATTTTTCTATAGAGATTGTTGGTAGTTAAAATAGGCATCAAATTTTGGTATTGTATTTTTAAAAGTTGAGTTTTGCAGTACTTTTTCGTTTCTACGAATTATTCAATGTTGGTTTCATAGTTTCCAATTTGACAGCAAAGGTATTTGCAACGCTTTAAGATAGTAATTAAGGCAATTTTACTGTCTCAAAATCTACTCATATTCCTTTTGAAGGTCTTTGTGTGCCTGGAAATCATTTTCAAAATTCCTTTGGCACACTTTTAGAGGCTAATAGTACTTACACACCAGCGGGTTTAAGGCACGCAAAACCAAGCGTTTACGCGTGTTACATTCCAAGCGGCAAATATCAGCTTTCCCGACTTGCCCGCTTAAAATATTGTCTCAGAGCGAAATGGCTAATAAAAGTGGCTAAAATTAGTTTTTTCAACTTCAACGATTTTGATGTAGAGAGTTGGTAAATGAGTCGAAACTCTGTCGCTCGGTTTTAAATATCATCTTTTGCATTGGTAGCTGTCAATACTTTGCTGTATAGGAGCCGAAAATACGAAATTTAATATGAAATCACTGTAAGATAGTTCCAAGAAAACTTTGTTCCCAGTATTTCAAGTCAAAACAACTAATTAAGATTCTATGAAACAAGAATTGAAATGAAGTCACAATAGCCTAATTATACCAAGTAAATATTACGTAATTAGGTTAAAAGGGCAAATGGATAAGGGTAGCTTTCACTTAAAATAAATTTAGAGCATTGTGTTCAACATTGGAACCGCCATGAGTATAAATCCCTAAACCAAAAAATCTGCCAATTTACGCAACAAACAGAGATATCTCACTCATGCATTTTTCACACTGTCAAGCACAATAAGGCTGAGGCCAAACGAGCGTAATTTTTTGTGTCGTGAGTCGCCGAATTTCGGTCGCAGAAAATCGTTACAGACAAAAAAATAACTAATTTTGCGTTGCCGTGTGAATCAAATAGACTTTTGTATGAAACCGAATGTAGCAAATTTTCTGCGACCGAAATTCTGCTACTCACAACTCACAAAATTACGCTCGTTTGGCTTCACCCTTATAAACACGACGCACACATGTACAGACACCAGCACAGTGAGCTACAAAGAGATTTAAGAGATAGTAGCTGCTACTATAAATAATCTGTCGTACTTAAATAGATTTTCATCTTTATCTCTCCATTGTTGATTGAAAAATTATTGATGCATACAAATGTATAAATAAATAGACGCCAGCACATCAACCTACTACAATTTGTCGATCTTTAATAGATTTTTTTTCAAAAGGTTCAATGTTGATTGAAAAAAAATTACAGATTGAAATAGCTTGATATGCTAGCATCTGTACAGGCAGCCCGTCAAGTTACCACAATCTGTCAAATTTCTACAATAGATTCTCAACCTTATCGCAATAGTGGAAGGTTAATGTTTGATTGTCAAAATTTTACAGATTGGTAAACGTTGACCTGCTGTCGTCTGTACATACGAGTATGAGGTGCGCAATGTCATATCCAGTTGGTTAACTGCTCTATGAACTTAAAGGATTCAAAATGGGGTTTTTAAGCATGGCTATGGGCGCTTTAGAGTTCAAAGATTGTGCCTTTTGAAGTTAAAATAGAAATATGGAAGTTTGGATTACATAAGTTTGTATATTTTTTGGTTAATTATTTTGTTGGTGAATTTTTATGATGTTTTTGCCAGAAATTTTAAGTTCAGGATGAAAAACAAAATTTATTTTGTTAATGAATTTGTGAAACTAAGAGGGGATGTTTTAAAAGGTATGGTGATGAATGCTCTGCTGTTAAAACAATACTAAATTTTTTTGACACATTAAAAAAATCTATTGACTTGCTTTGCGCATACATAAAACTAGTTCGTTTTTGATAACTTCTTTTCAGTACTTTCTAATGGTATTATAGGTACCAATTAATGGCGTCCAAAGCCGATTGCCAGCCACGGTGGCTGTTCTCATAAAAGGAGATCGGCCAGCTGCGCAGGACATATTATAGTACACAAGCATTTACGCAGACACATTTATTGCACTCCCTATTTCCTCACTCTCATAACCCGATGGGACGGCAATCCGACCCGACCGGAGAGAGATCAGGCGCAGAACCGACATTAACGTGCTCTCCGACGCACGGGTCTATCAGCCACCAACTTCCAACTCCGGGCTGCTTTGTGAAATTTTCTAAAACCCACAAAGCGATTTCGGCTCGGCCCGGGAATCGAACCCGAGACCTCGTGAACAGCAGTCGGCCATGCGATCACTAGAGTAACGATATACACACACATACACATCACACTCACACACAGAGCGATAACCGACTCTTTGCGAACACGGACAGTAATCAACTATTAATAAATTCATGACCAATTGATTTCCATTGTCATAATCCAATAAATTAATATTTATTTAGGTCGCCCATAATTTATTATACAACCCTAAGTAAATATTGCATAATAATTGGGTCAATAGGGTGAGCAGAATAAAGGGTAATATCTGTTCTCAAAATATTTATTGTTTTGTATGAAAATTGCAAATTGTGGCTTTATTACAGTATTTTTTCGAGTCAATGAATAAAGTTATTGGGATGTTTTGGGCGATTTATTATTGTATCGTTTGAATTTTATCCTCATTCTTTATTCAACATAATCATGCCAACACAATGATATGTTTATTTTTCTTTTTAGGACATATTATCATCAAATGATCCCTCCCACTGTGGGTGACAGCGTGAGGGAGTGTCAGACTTTTACTAACTAAAACCCATCATGTTCCTTCTGGAGCTTATTGTGTACTCGGGCCACGGTAACTCTTTCGAACCATTTCGCAGTCCCGGCAGGCTTTGGCCCTAAGGGGCCCCGCTGATACACCGTGATAGCTGGTTTCCTAATAGCTAAGGGTTTGAAGACTTCCATATTCTATTATTCTAGTTATACCTCCAAATACTTACAAATACGAAAGTAATCTATTTGTCCGACTATCACATCAAAACTGATCAACCGATTTAAATGACACTTAGTTCATATATTGTTTGCAGCCTGAAAAAGAATATAGGCATCTTTTTATTCGATACTAGCCGTTTTCCCGCGGTTTCACACGCGTCTCATGGGAATTACTGTACCCGTACCCGGATCGAAATATAACCTACGACACTTGTCGATAAAGTAGCTTTCGAACGGTGAAAGATTTTTTGAAATTGGTTCATTACTTCCAAAGATTACCCCCTACAAACAAACGAAATTTACAATAAATTTTAACCGACTTCCCAAAAAGGAGGAGGTTCTCAATTCGACCGTATCTTCGTGGCAAAATAAACACAGTCAACAGACCTGTAGACACCGACTTCTAGAGCCATGTGAAAAGTTTTATTTTTTTATCCCTTTCAGTGTTTTTTTGTGAAGTCGATTTTGTTTTTTTTGTAAAAAGTTTTAACTCTTTATAATATTAGTATAGATATAGATCAGGAAGAAGTTTCTCAGGGCGCGAGTAAAACCGCAGGGAACAGCTTCTAATTAATAAAACAATGTCTGTTACGGTGCTATAAAGAGAATGCAATATACATAGATATTGAAAATTTCTCGAACGGAATTCAGTCTCATTTCAGATTTCAATGCGCGTATGTCGGGTTTATTGGACAGACTAGTTATTCAGACGACTTTGCTTGTGTTTTTGCTATTTTGTTTGTCTCAATAAGTGCCTAAATAAGAAAAAAATATAAACTATCTGTTGGATAAATAGTAACATTGTATAGAAAATATTCAAAAGTAAAAGTTTTAATATGAAAATTTTTCTATAAATTATTATTTTTCAATTTTTACACTTTTTATTTAATTTTATTATTTTATTTAACTAGTTACATAGATTTTAAACTAATATTTTACAAAAAATAAGAAATTAGGTAGGTATTTTTGTGACCTCTAAACTTTCTACTATCCTTTATTTCTTCATAACAAAGCTTTCACTATATCTTTTTTACTATCTAATGCTTAAAATACTTAATGTTAACAATTTGCGCAATACTCGTATATTCCACTAGATTTCGCATACAATTCCCAACATAAACAAACCAACAAACAACTTCTGAATATACATATTCCATATTAAATTCAGCGGAACGCTTTCGGTCAATAAAAGATGCTGAATTTCAGCAATCTGCGAGGAATAATAATACTGTATTCTGTATACCGAATGACTTGGATGATTGAACCAACTGGACACGCAAATGCTGTGCCATCCCTGTGTGAAAGGTCTACTGTCAGCATACACGAATAGTAACCTACTTTGTCTACAAATCTTGGAAACGTCAAAATAAAAAGTTTTACGCATTTATAATCTTGAAAATACCCATAAAATATGCGAATGTGTGTCAAAGTCAGGCAGGCTCCTATGAAACGTCATACTAGTTGCACGGTTCCAAAAAGTTGGTCTCATGGAGAAGAGCCGGCAAGAAACTCCATAGACACTCTTTTAAAAAAGTAGGTAATATGTTCACAAGCATTCTATTACAATTACATAACAATAGTAGACTGATAAAAATGGAAAGTCAAATTGGCTGATAGCATATCTGTTGATGAAGTTTTTGCTGTCACTATTAATTTATTGCTTAGCCTCGCCCTCGCGTTTACGGCAGATTTTATCGCATACAAATATGTGGTCATGGCGATGGCGGTTCCAGTTGGTTAATGTTCTAAGCTGTATGAAATTTGTGTGAAGCGTTGCTATATAACATGTATGAGAGTTCTAGATATTGAATTCTGTAGAAATCAGTGTACTATGCTCAATTTTTGGATCTTTGGTAACTGTAAAAGGTTCCTTAATTTTTTTTTTGTCAGAAAATATTTGATTCGTAAAGAAAAAATACTTTTATTTAAAATCACATTTATTAGTTACATAAGACATAGAAAAATAAAAATAAATTCTCGATAAACCTGAGAACCATTGGTAACTTACGAGATAGTGCCCTGCATATTATTTTTAATTCAGTGTAAAAAAATATATAAGGCCTTTGCCACACTAGACGGAAATTCCGTCGCCGAACTTCCACGGCGGAACGCCAATACATGTTATTGCATATAAAATACAGATAACGGAACGACCGATCTTCCGTGCGTAGTGTGCCCGTTACTTGTATTTTATATGCAATGACATGTATTGGCGTTCCGCCGCGAAATTTCGGCGACGGAATTTCCGTCTAGTGTGGCAAAGACCTTACTATAATACTTGAGTCAAAGAAAAAGAAAAATGTTTGAACATATAAAAGAATCGATACTTTTATTAATATTTTCCCGTTTGACCTATAAATACGATTTTATTTATTTTGTCGCTGTTATTATTTTTCTTCCGCATTTTAGTCCGAAATTAAATGAGTAACACAATCAACAAAATATTTTTAAGTAACGAGGGATACAAAATAATGAATTATATGTAGAAAAAATATCAAAAATATGACCCTTACTTACCAAATGCTAATGAAAACCCTCATTCAAAAAACAAAAAGCTAGTTTCCAAACGACTCAAACATTTCCATCCATTTCCACAGTTCCGACAACCGGTGCACTTACCCTAGCGGACATCCGACACACGGCGCCGACACCCTCTACGTCGTCACAGGAGGTAAGGACTTTTATCCAGATGTTTTAGCATTCTAGCGTGTTATTCTGAAATCGCTGCAATTTGCAATTTTATTTCAAGTGAACCAGCGCTTTCAGACGAGCGGAATTTTTGTCACGCGTAGCAGAACCCGTGTGTTACGAACAGAAGTATCCATAATTGAGTGTCCATAATTGTGACAACTATTTTATATTTCCACCTTATGTACAGTCATGGACATTAATGCTGTATAAACTTTCAAACCTTCGCAATTTTGTAGTGTAATACTGTACCTGAACACAACGGATCCACCGGTTACACTAACGCCTATTTTACGCCTGAAATAGGGACGACACCGACGACGGCAAGTTGTTAGTACATTGATGACCGAAAAAAACGAGTAAATAAATATTTATTACTAAATGTAGGGCTTGCTTTTGAGTATAGCAAATTATACTATCTGAGACACAATGTAGGTCGTCCTACAGTAGGTAGTATGCAGTAATTTTCAATTAATCATAAGTATTTACAGAACAATATTATTTTTGTAACTTTAAAACCAGCTTACAATTTTACGCTAATTTCGTCCCCTAAAGAAAAAACCCTTTTGAAGTATAAAAACTCACATTATCATTGTTAACAAAGATAAACTGCGTGTGAGTGCTATCATTTGAAGCAGCTACATATCAACCGTCAAGGTTCTCAGAGACGGGAACGGGAAACGGATGCCGGCTTATCTCTTGTCTCGCACTGGTTGTGGTGTAAGGTATGAAAGGGAGCGGTATGGATGATTGTGATAAGTGAAAATTGAGTGATTTTTTAAAGTACTTGACTGTGGCAAAAGTGTTGAATTTTTGGTAAAGAGTAAACTATTTATGTAAGTGGCAGTGTTTCATATGAAGCGACTGCTTATTTGACCACCTCAACCGAGTTACTCAGACCGATACCCGTTGGTAAGACTTGTCAGACTTTCTGGCTTCTGACTTCCCGTAACAGCTACCAAAGAAGTTCAATTCCTGATTGCGACCCACCAATTTATCGTGCCTTCCAAAACAAGGAGGAACTTGTCAAGAGAAGTTGATCACATTCACGGATCAACCGCGCCAAGCGTTGCTTAATCTTATGATCGACCGATCCGCGCGGCTTNAGAGCGATAACCGACTCTTTGCGAACACGGACAGTAATCAACTATTAATAAATTCATGACCAATTGATTTCCATTGTCATAATCCAATAAATTAATATTTATTTAGGTCGCCCATAATTTATTATACAACCCTAAGTAAATATTGCATAATAATTGGGTCAATAGGGTGAGCAGAATAAAGGGTAATATCTGTTCTCAAAATATTTATTGTTTTGTATGAAAATTGCAAATTGTGGCTTTATTACAGTATTTTTTCGAGTCAATGAATAAAGTTATTGGGATGTTTTGGGCGATTTATTATTGTATCGTTTGAATTTTATCCTCATTCTTTATTCAACATAATCATGCCAACACAATGATATGTTTATTTTTCTTTTTAGGACATATTATCATCAAATGATCCCTCCCACTGTGGGTGACAGCGTGAGGGAGTGTCAGACTTTTACTAACTAAAACCCATCATGTTCCTTCTGGAGCTTATTGTGTACTCGGGCCACGGTAACTCTTTCGAACCATTTCGCAGTCCCGGCAGGCTTTGGCCCTAAGGGGCCCCGCTGATACACCGTGATAGCTGGTTTCCTAATAGCTAAGGGTTTGAAGACTTCCATATTCTATTATTCTAGTTATACCTCCAAATACTTACAAATACGAAAGTAATCTATTTGTCCGACTATCACATCAAAACTGATCAACCGATTTAAATGACACTTAGTTCATATATTGTTTGCAGCCTGAAAAAGAATATAGGCATCTTTTTATTCGATACTAGCCGTTTTCCCGCGGTTTCACACGCGTCTCATGGGAATTACTGTACCCGTACCCGGATCGAAATATAACCTACGACACTTGTCGATAAAGTAGCTTTCGAACGGTGAAAGATTTTTTGAAATTGGTTCATTACTTCCAAAGATTACCCCCTACAAACAAACGAAATTTACAATAAATTTTAACCGACTTCCCAAAAAGGAGGAGGTTCTCAATTCGACCGTATCTTCGTGGCAAAATAAACACAGTCAACAGACCTGTAGACACCGACTTCTAGAGCCATGTGAAAAGTTTTATTTTTTTATCCCTTTCAGTGTTTTTTTGTGAAGTCGATTTTGTTTTTTTTGTAAAAAGTTTTAACTCTTTATAATATTAGTATAGATATAGATCAGGAAGAAGTTTCTCAGGGCGCGAGTAAAACCGCAGGGAACAGCTTCTAATTAATAAAACAATGTCTGTTACGGTGCTATAAAGAGAATGCAATATACATAGATATTGAAAATTTCTCGAACGGAATTCAGTCTCATTTCAGATTTCAATGCGCGTATGTCGGGTTTATTGGACAGACTAGTTATTCAGACGACTTTGCTTGTGTTTTTGCTATTTTGTTTGTCTCAATAAGTGCCTAAATAAGAAAAAAATATAAACTATCTGTTGGATAAATAGTAACATTGTATAGAAAATATTCAAAAGTAAAAGTTTTAATATGAAAATTTTTCTATAAATTATTATTTTTCAATTTTTACACTTTTTATTTAATTTTATTATTTTATTTAACTAGTTACATAGATTTTAAACTAATATTTTACAAAAAATAAGAAATTAGGTAGGTATTTTTGTGACCTCTAAACTTTCTACTATCCTTTATTTCTTCATAACAAAGCTTTCACTATATCTTTTTTACTATCTAATGCTTAAAATACTTAATGTTAACAATTTGCGCAATACTCGTATATTCCACTAGATTTCGCATACAATTCCCAACATAAACAAACCAACAAACAACTTCTGAATATACATATTCCATATTAAATTCAGCGGAACGCTTTCGGTCAATAAAAGATGCTGAATTTCAGCAATCTGCGAGGAATAATAATACTGTATTCTGTATACCGAATGACTTGGATGATTGAACCAACTGGACACGCAAATGCTGTGCCATCCCTGTGTGAAAGGTCTACTGTCAGCATACACGAATAGTAACCTACTTTGTCTACAAATCTTGGAAACGTCAAAATAAAAAGTTTTACGCATTTATAATCTTGAAAATACCCATAAAATATGCGAATGTGTGTCAAAGTCAGGCAGGCTCCTATGAAACGTCATACTAGTTGCACGGTTCCAAAAAGTTGGTCTCATGGAGAAGAGCCGGCAAGAAACTCCATAGACACTCTTTTAAAAAAGTAGGTAATATGTTCACAAGCATTCTATTACAATTACATAACAATAGTAGACTGATAAAAATGGAAAGTCAAATTGGCTGATAGCATATCTGTTGATGAAGTTTTTGCTGTCACTATTAATTTATTGCTTAGCCTCGCCCTCGCGTTTACGGCAGATTTTATCGCATACAAATATGTGGTCATGGCGATGGCGGTTCCAGTTGGTTAATGTTCTAAGCTGTATGAAATTTGTGTGAAGCGTTGCTATATAACATGTATGAGAGTTCTAGATATTGAATTCTGTAGAAATCAGTGTACTATGCTCAATTTTTGGATCTTTGGTAACTGTAAAAGGTTCCTTAATTTTTTTTTTGTCAGAAAATATTTGATTCGTAAAGAAAAAATACTTTTATTTAAAATCACATTTATTAGTTACATAAGACATAGAAAAATAAAAATAAATTCTCGATAAACCTGAGAACCATTGGTAACTTACGAGATAGTGCCCTGCATATTATTTTTAATTCAGTGTAAAAAAATATATAAGGCCTTTGCCACACTAGACGGAAATTCCGTCGCCGAACTTCCACGGCGGAACGCCAATACATGTTATTGCATATAAAATACAGATAACGGAACGACCGATCTTCCGTGCGTAGTGTGCCCGTTACTTGTATTTTATATGCAATGACATGTATTGGCGTTCCGCCGCGAAATTTCGGCGACGGAATTTCCGTCTAGTGTGGCAAAGACCTTACTATAATACTTGAGTCAAAGAAAAAGAAAAATGTTTGAACATATAAAAGAATCGATACTTTTATTAATATTTTCCCGTTTGACCTATAAATACGATTTTATTTATTTTGTCGCTGTTATTATTTTTCTTCCGCATTTTAGTCCGAAATTAAATGAGTAACACAATCAACAAAATATTTTTAAGTAACGAGGGATACAAAATAATGAATTATATGTAGAAAAAATATCAAAAATATGACCCTTACTTACCAAATGCTAATGAAAACCCTCATTCAAAAAACAAAAAGCTAGTTTCCAAACGACTCAAACATTTCCATCCATTTCCACAGTTCCGACAACCGGTGCACTTACCCTAGCGGACATCCGACACACGGCGCCGACACCCTCTACGTCGTCACAGGAGGTAAGGACTTTTATCCAGATGTTTTAGCATTCTAGCGTGTTATTCTGAAATCGCTGCAATTTGCAATTTTATTTCAAGTGAACCAGCGCTTTCAGACGAGCGGAATTTTTGTCACGCGTAGCAGAACCCGTGTGTTACGAACAGAAGTATCCATAATTGAGTGTCCATAATTGTGACAACTATTTTATATTTCCACCTTATGTACAGTCATGGACATTAATGCTGTATAAACTTTCAAACCTTCGCAATTTTGTAGTGTAATACTGTACCTGAACACAACGGATCCACCGGTTACACTAACGCCTATTTTACGCCTGAAATAGGGACGACACCGACGACGGCAAGTTGTTAGTACATTGATGACCGAAAAAAACGAGTAAATAAATATTTATTACTAAATGTAGGGCTTGCTTTTGAGTATAGCAAATTATACTATCTGAGACACAATGTAGGTCGTCCTACAGTAGGTAGTATGCAGTAATTTTCAATTAATCATAAGTATTTACAGAACAATATTATTTTTGTAACTTTAAAACCAGCTTACAATTTTACGCTAATTTCGTCCCCTAAAGAAAAAACCCTTTTGAAGTATAAAAACTCACATTATCATTGTTAACAAAGATAAACTGCGTGTGAGTGCTATCATTTGAAGCAGCTACATATCAACCGTCAAGGTTCTCAGAGACGGGAACGGGAAACGGATGCCGGCTTATCTCTTGTCTCGCACTGGTTGTGGTGTAAGGTATGAAAGGGAGCGGTATGGATGATTGTGATAAGTGAAAATTGAGTGATTTTTTAAAGTACTTGACTGTGGCAAAAGTGTTGAATTTTTGGTAAAGAGTAAACTATTTATGTAAGTGGCAGTGTTTCATATGAAGCGACTGCTTATTTGACCACCTCAACCGAGTTACTCAGACCGATACCCGTTGGTAAGACTTGTCAGACTTTCTGGCTTCTGACTTCCCGTAACAGCTACCAAAGAAGTTCAATTCCTGATTGCGACCCACCAATTTATCGTGCCTTCCAAAACAAGGAGGAACTTGTCAAGAGAAGTTGATCACATTCACGGATCAACCGCGCCAAGCGTTGCTTAATCTTATGATCGACCGATCCGCGCGGCTTTGACTTAGGCCGGGTTGTTCGATTTAACTTTAACTATAACCTAACCTTAACCGGCCGTCAAATGGCTGCCCATTGGTTACGCAGCTGTCACGTCAAAAAATTGACCAATGGGCGGCCATTTGACGGCCGGTTAAGGTTAAATCGAGCAACCCGGCCTTAGCCACGAGCTCTGTCTGCTATTTAGCAATAAGCTCCAAAAAACAACAAAAGCATGTATCATTGACATATTTTCTTTACAAATAAAATCGCTTCAACCTTATAACCTGCACCACACTCACATCAGAAGACAAGTATGTATACAACTGTACTGATGACATCATGAACTCATGATGTACATAATTATTAATGCGCATCTCTTATAACGGTTTTAACTTTAAAACAGCTTTTAAAAGCTCCACAGCCAAACTTCACCACCAACATAAACCTGACGGGTTTTCTCAAAACAACCGTTTACTATAATTTTTACGTTCAATTTTCAAAGTAAGAAAAAAACGGACGTTCAAGTTTTCAGTGAAGTTGGGCCTCAATAATTTTGAGCATGTTTTACGATAATGGACTTCAGTTATCACCTGTGAATTATTTTGTTTAGTAGAGATAATGGTACCACCACTTTTCATCACTTGTTTAAAAAAAATAATTTATTCACAATAAAGTCCTGAATTTGATGTTGGAGTCAGTTTGTTAATGACTTTTTATCCCGTTTAGTTTCCTATCTTTGATATCGCTAATTTGGACCAAATAAATAGAACTGAGCTTTGCTAAATTATAATTGACTAGATGATTGGCGCGGTTTCACCAGCGTCCTCTTTCCTATAAAAAGGATAAAATATATTATAGTCTATGACACTCACTCAATTTTTTTTACCAAAATAAACTTGGTCGTTATCTATTGGTAAAAGAATTTTCAAAACAGTTCAGTATATCCTAAGATTACCCCTCGCAAAAACCAACCTTTCTCCTCTACCTTACCTATAGGGATCAACAGGCATAGCAATAAAAAACATATTTCATCACAAATAATCCCACCAGAAATATAAATACAAATAAACTTTCCAATTAAACTCCTTTAAAACTTAATTCCGCATAAAAAACACAGACTTATTCTTACAAAACAAAATCTTAACTCGAGGGAAATACATCAGGATTTCCTACCGTATTAATTATTCGAGGGAAACTATTCCCTATGGGGTATAGAATAAGGGCGAGAATCCATCACGGAAGAAAAAATAAGGGGGAGAAGAAAAACTCTTTATGTAGAAAAGTTTTCGTTTGTCAATAAGGGCTATTGGTTAATTTGCTCGCTCGTCTGTGTAATGGGTTCAAAAAAGGATGAAAATGACAGTTATTTGATTCGTTTCATTTATATTTTTGTTTATAAAGTGGGAAGCATTGGATAGGTCAGGTTTTTGGATTTTTCTTCCTTTAAGATAGCTATTTTGAATTTCATACTTGTGCTGTATACTATGTATTTATTTACTTAAAAAACAAATAAAAACTTAACATATAATGTAGTGTATTACGTGCTCTCAATCTTGCACTTTCTTTAAATAAGAAGAGGCTTTTTGCTAGCAGAAGTAGCAATCATGTTTTTTCTTCAAGCAGAAAAAAAAACAAAAGAAAATCACCATTTCGCAGACAGTAAAAATATTTCTGACCGACCGTTGCCACTTCTTGCTGACATCTCTCTTATTGCAAAATCTCGCTTGCCAAGCAAAAATTTAAAAATCCCCTATCATGAGACTTAGATCCTAATCAGGCCACGAAAGTATTGAAAAGTTTCCAAGACACCTTCAAAGGATTCCCAAGTCATTTTCATTTCACCTCAAAGTTAGAATAAGTTTTTTTTTTATCGACTCTCTAATAAAAGTTTCGACAGTCCAGGGCTTTTCGATTTATATGCTAATTTATTCTTCAAGCTACTTGTGAAGCATTATAGTGTTTCAGTTTCTGAGGTGAAATATGAACCAGCTGTTTTTTTAATGAGGGTTCTTTTGTTTTTTTAGACTGTGATGCAAGCTTGTTTGGTTGACTGCAAATTACACTGTGAATTGGGCCGTCAATGTACTACCTAAGTTAGTAAAACTAAGTTGTTGTAGTACCCAATTATTATTTTTTTCTTGCCTTTAATTTGCGTTTAGGATTTTAATACAAAATTGTCAAATGAAAATTTCGATGAAGGGTTTCATCATCGAGGATCTCATCAGCTGCATAGCTTTTTTTCAACTACAATAGGGTCGGCTTTCAGTCTAGCCAGATGCAGCAGACAACCAGTGTTTTACTCGAAATGACTGCTTATCTGATTTTCTCAACCCAGTTACCTGGGAAACTTATCGATATCCCTAGGTAAGACTGGTTATCAGATTATCTGGCTTCTAATTACCCGTAACGACTAAAAATGATGATCAAAGAACAGCCGGGACCCACGAAAACGTGGCATATGAAACACGAAAACTTTTATGTCATTATTTTAGCGCCTTACATATAAGTCATATCTTGCTGACTATCTGCAGAGCAAATATCTAAGAATTCGGCAGGTTCACTTTCAAACAATTAAAAAACTTGATTGATTTGATACCTTACTCAATCTCCAGCCAAAAATACCCCCTTAAAATTGGAGGTCGTATCAAAAAACGTATCCTAGAGGTGCAATTAGAAATTTAACACGAAACGCCGGACCCATTTGAGTCCAGCCAATATAATGTTGCCGGAGGGAAATCAATCTTCACTTTATTGGTTTCAATCCACGATTGGCCATTTTTAAGAGGGAAGAGATAAAGATTTCAATACTGAATTCGGATTAAATTGTTCTGTTTTTAGTTGGTGCCATTTTTAAAGCGTTGAATTGGGTCAAAAGTTTAAAAGGTACTGCATGGGAATAAGTATCTTTACTAATACTCGTATTATACGTGCGAAAGTAATTTTGTCTATCGCGTATTCATTCACGTCAAAAATATCTGAACCAATTTTAAATGAAATAGTACATCCTGAGTCTAGAGACTGATAAAAACAGCCTACTTTTTTATCCAAGTGAGGACAGTAGTTCTCTTGGGATGTCAGTGGAAATACTTGTAGCAGATAGTACTTTTATAAAGATTCCATTAAAAAAGACACTTCCCGTGACCCAAAGGCTGGCTTCTATTTCGGTCAACGGCTAAGCATTGCCATACAACGAGGCAATGCCGCTAGCCTTTTGGGTACACTCCCGGTTGGCAGCGATCAGGAGGAATTTTTTGACGCATTCTTTTAGTTTTAGGTAATTTTAAGTGTGGTGGTGTGCTGTGTAAATATTATTAAATGGATAAGTTCTTTGTAAATATTATGTAAACAAAGTTGGACAAGAAATTAAAAGATTGTAAGACTAAGAAAATAAAATTATAAGACGTGTTGGAATGTGCAAGCAATCCTGGCTGCGGATCATCCGTGGGTAGATGAGTATTGCCAGCGTCGAAGACCTGTTATGTTTGGAGCTGACAGCTAACCCCAGTAGTAGAGAGCCATAGAAAAAAACATGACTTTGAAAAGAAAAGCTGACATAAAAAGGTAGATTTGCCGAAAAACCTATTAGTTTTTGTTCTAAAAATAAACTAGAAATCTCCTAAAAAAGGCCTACAAGACCTTTTCAGCAACATTTCCACACACAAACCATAAATCTTTGGAGTTAATCGCCCCTTATTCTTACTTTCCTGTTAGTTTTGTTAAAATCTAAGAGCTTTTTCACGCATTACTTGGTACCCGGATAAACTGTTCCGGGCTGTTAAATAATGTATGGACTTCGGACTATGTGCTAGGTCAGACAAAAGGCTTTTTTTTATAGTACCGTCGAGATTTTTTCTTAAAGAACTTCAAATCTGTAAGGTTCTTAAAACATTTGTTTAAGAATGGTTAGTTGAAACGAGAAAAAATGGTTTGTGGTAGACAAGATTAAATCCCTTTATGGGCGACTTCTAAAACCTATCTAACCATAGTTTCCAGATCTATACTAATATTATAAAGAGGAAAACTTTGTTTGGTTGTAATGAATAGGCTCAAAAACTACTGGACCGATTTTAAAAATTCTTTCACCATTCGAAAGCTACATTATCCACGAGTGACATAGGCTATATTTTATCCGGGTACGGGCAGTAATTCCCACGGGATGCGAGTGAAACCGCGGGAAAACGGCTAGTCATTTATATATATAGATTCCATTGTTTTGTCGGGATGTGTGACCATGGCAACCAACGCCCGAAGCCCCAAGAATTTGAATATCCTGATTTGGATTTATTTTATCTTTTCATTTTTCTTGTAACACTTAGCTCCCTTAAAATTCGTATTTTGCTAACCCAATTTTCCCTTATCCCGAGGGGAAAATTTATGTTATATAATTTTCTTCGTAATTTTGATCTAACACTGGAATATAATTTGGAACAGCCTTGCTAATCAATTGGTCTGATTAGAGATACTTGAAGTTCTAGTATAAGATGACCTTGGGATATTTATAGATTAGCTTTACGCCGGCTCCACACGTTGGCCCCAACGCTCGCCCCAACGCTATTCGTCCAACGTGTGGATCTAGAAAATGGCGTTGGCCCCAACGTTGGGGCGAGCGTTGGTAGTTGGCCGGCTCGTGTCGGTTTCATCAAAGGAATCTGCGCCAACGTTCGCGAATCTGTCCACACGTTGGCGCTTTGCTCAGTTCGGTTACAACACGCAGCGAGTGCGTACGTCGAGCGAGAATTTATCAAGCTCATCCAATAATATGGGATGCAACTCGAAAGGATCGTAAAAATAAAAAAAATATTAGCCGATGCATGGCGCACTATTCAACAGAATATGGGAATGAAATTCACAATTGAAGATTTAAAAAAAAAACAGAATTGTTAATGAGCACATATCGCCTTTACAGAAATTTTGTGAAGAAAATTAGTGACTCTACTCGATCTGTAACAAATATAAATGTGCACTCATCATTACTAAACTAAACGCGCTTAGAGCAGTTTCAATTTCTGTATCAGACATCTTCACATTGGCCCTGACGGTACAGGACTAGTTTATGAGCCAACGTGTGTACGCCTCCCCGAATTTGCGGTCCAACGTTGGTACGAGCGTTGGGGCCAACGTGTGGAGCCGGCCTTAGCCGACGGGCTTAGTCTCTATGCACCTGGGTAATAAGTACAATAAAACAGTTTGTAACGCGTGCCTATTTTGCGTGGTCCGCGTTCATTACCATATAAGGTAATCGCGCGGACGAATGCTAGCTCGCAGGGAGAGGGGTACGGGGTACCGCGTGCCCGGCCGCAGGAGCGGGGTGCGCCCGGCAGTCCGGCGCACGACGTCACGGGTGACGCGCGATATTATTGTTCCTTACGCGCGACCGGTACTCATTGTGAACTGTCCGTCTTATAATATTAATTGCCGTACCTACTTCTTGTATAATTATTAAGTGTAATGTGTGTGTCAAGTTTTGAATAAACTTTATTTTGAAACTCCAACGGTTGTTTGACTGTTATAAGTTTTTATTTTTCAAATCGTTGAAGTTGTTCCTGAGATTAACGCGCCCAAAAAAACAAATAAACTCTTTAGTTTGATAATATTGAACTATAAATTTTTCCTGCAACCATGGTAGCCGTAGGATATTATCTGCTTTGCTTTTCGTCAAAAAAGTATGGCAAAAATTATTTGGGGCATATATCCAAACCTAATAAGAAAAAGCCTAGACAAAACTATGACATCAGAACTCCCAGTTAACTAAAACTGCATTAACTAACAGTATCAAAATGCAACCCAAACGCATCAACAAAACCAGCAGTCATCTAGCAGAATCGAATCAAAACACCGTATCGATTATGCAAACCAAATTAGTCGATCGCGATAATCGAGACAGGTTCAATTAGCCAAATCGATTGTTCGGAACTCTGTTAACGGACTGACAAACAGACAAACAGTCGTTCAATCTGCTTGATTTGATGACATTGTCCACTTTGTTGAGTGTGGTCGATGTAGATGCTATCAGTCATGATGAGGAGTTGTGGAGTATTCTACTTCATCGCCCATCGTACCTATATTATTCTAAGGTAATACTGTTTGCCCATGGTTTCACTCGTATCCCGGGGATCTTCTTTCTGCACCTGGGCAAAATATAGCCTATGTAACTCGGAGATCGTCCAGCTTCCCAACAGTGAAAGAATTTTTCAAATCGATTGCAGAGCCTTTGCTTTTAGCGTTGTTAAAATTTAAAGGTGAAACTATGAATTGGCGTTGGAATGGCAACACAGGATGGTTGAAATATTTTTTTAGGAGACTCATATTTATTTGTCTCTCGTCTTTCTCACAGCTCATTCATTCTATGTTTACCTTTCCCAACTACTACTCCCAAAGTCATCCATGTAAATAACTCACATCAAATCTTTTCCCCTACTTATAAGAAAGAACTTACTAGTTCTACAACATACAATGTTGTTTCACCTGCTTAGCCTTTTCCCAACAACGTTGGGGTCGGCTTCCAGTCTACCTGGATGCAGCTGAGAACCGGTGTTTTACATGGAGCGACTGCCTGTCTGACCTCCATAACCCAGTTACCCGGGCAACCTGGCACCCCTTCGTAAGACTGGTTGTCAGACTTTCTGGTTTCTGACTCGTAAGACTGCCAAAGATGTTCAAATGAAGCCGGGACCCACTGTTTATCATGCCTTCCGAAACACGGAAGAACTCGTTATGACAAGATGGTTACCCATCCACGGACCGACCGCGCCAAGCGTTGCTTAACCTTATTATCGATCGATCCGCGCTGCTTTGACTTAGCCACGAGCTCTTCTAACATACAATATTGATTCTTTTACCTAAACCCACCGACTGCTGTAAATCTTAATAAGTAGTTGATGACGTATCATTTTCACATCTGTAACTAATATTATAATTACTCAAATCCCTTAATGTGTAACTAACTTCCACTAATGAACAAGCAATGCAATTATAATTTTCAACAAGTTTGTAAACAACGTAATCAAATCAAATTGATTGGATCGGCTCGTCTGTTTGTAGCAAGTACACACGATTGCTCTAATAGATGTAATTCTATATCTGATTACAGATAATGTGGGAACATGTTTGATAAGATTTATCTATGAGCCGTGATAGTTGTAATTAGTATTGGATTTAGATTATCTCGTTGTGATTGGTTTGTAGTATAATGGCTTTAAGTTTAAGTTTGTTTATGTGAATAACTGCCTCTTTTCAGGCTTCTTGACAATTTAAAAGCTCCTCTTATACCATCTCTTTAGTCTTAACTGTACCGACGTGCCAATACTCATGCAACACATTATTTTTATATGGCTAAAAATTTTCACAAGCCAAACCATTTCGTATGCAAAGCACATAAAATATAATCTCAGATATCCTTAGCATTCCAAGGCCGCGGTAACTCCCAAACATTCCTGTACCCTACACTTCTAATACCTTCAATCGTATCAATACCAAAGAACGAAACCAAAATAAAGCTATTCCAAGACTCTCTTCCTATAATCTCTATTCTCATCACGTATCATTCCACATATACTAAAAAATACTTGAAAAATCTTGGAACCCTTGTCTAATTTACATTCAACACTTAAGACCTTCCGAGTTGCGCGATAACGCTGAACTAACGGCTTATGTTCGTGGACTCTTGGTCTTAGATTATGGACTCAGTGGTAGCGGAATAGGGTTCAGAGTTGATTGGCTCATTTTGATCATAAAATTCCTAAGGGCTTAACGGAGGTATGTGTGCTGTTATCTATATTTTGTTTTAGTGCCTTGAACGGAGGCTTTTGCTGGTAACTGAGCGGAAATCTAGTTTTTTAGTAAATGAAGCTTTCTAATGTCTAAGAACATGCGGAATACTACAAACACTTTGCTTTGTGTATCTCTCTTGAAATTACTAAAGAGTTTTGTAATTCCTGCTAAATGGCCACCACAGAAAAGACGATACTAGTATGAAGTGTCTTCAAAATCTTTTCAGTATTTTTTGTCTGAATGATTAACAGAAATCCATACATTTATATGCATATCTAAACATTTACGTTTATCGTATAATTGAATGATACACTCGTGATCCCATCAATAGCAAAACACAAAAAAAAAATAATTTGCACAAAAAATATTTGATAGCTTCAAGCAACATAAGCCCAAATTCAAGTTCTTCAATTTTCAAAACCGCTTTCAAAGAGACCCCACACTGACCCAAGGATTAAGCCAGGAACAAACTTAACAGTGTTACGCAGTCACCAGATAAGCGCTTTAGGTGGAAAAACTCAGAATTAAAACTTTGACCAGATAGCCAGATCGTAGCGAGGACATACTTAGAAGCAAATTGTTATTTTAACTTTATAAGGAAAGATGACCAGACAAAAGATAGAAAAGATAGTTGTTTAAAGCAGCATTGTTGTTTCCTAATAAGGGGCAGTTTTTCACAGTGCCATTAAACTCTTTACTAGCTCTTCCCGCATTTTTTTATAATTATACCTTTTCATAACTACAAAGCACACAATAACAAAAAAATATCGGTATCGATCGAGCCGTTTAGGCGTGATTTGATGTCCAGAAAAAATAAGGGGTGCACATAAATGCATGCAAATAAGGGGACGGGCAGGCCACCCACTAGATAGATGGACGATCTGTCCAACGTCGCCGGGAAGCTGTTTAATTAAAACAATTAAATACTATGTGTGAAATACTGTGACAGAAATCAATAAAATACGGTTCTCCAAAGGCAAGCTTCTTCGTATTTCTATCTGCTGCTTAGGCTGAGACCAAACGACAGAGATTTTGTGAAAATCTGCTATATTGGGTTTCATACAAAAGTCCTATTTGATTCACACGGCAACGCAAAATTAGTTGTCTTTTTTGGTTGTAACGATTCAAAAAATTACGCTCGTTTGGCCTCAGCCTTAGTGTCTTTCTAGTAGACTTCTTAAATCTAACTCCTACACCAGAAGAAAAAGTATTATAACTTCTTCTTTACCACTACAGTAAAAAGCATGAAAATTTATAGTAAACCTCAATACCTATTCCTGAAATGTACAATCTTACAGCAAGTGGGCCAACTGATAAGAACTTCAGCGAAAAACTTCGACTAGAAACATTTTGAAAGAAAAACTCTTTCTTTCCGTACTTTCTGGGGAAGCTGGACTTTTCCGATGAAATTAAGATATGATTAGAAGTTTTGTTAAAAGTGGTTTCGGAATAAAAAGTTTTGTTTTAGTTATCTTTACTAATAATAAATTCGACAGTAACCTTGTCTATCTGCAGCTTAAATTTAAGAGCAATCGACAGACAGACAAACATAGCAATCTAACTTACATAACTCTTTTTATACTCAACATGAGGAACCCTGGACTGTTGAGTCTGAAATCACCGATCCACATTGAGCAAGCGTGGTGATTAACGGCTAACAGTGGGACGATAATGAGGCTGATGATGACAATGGCAAGTTTTCCAAAGACACTAGCCCAAACCGCATAACTTACTGGTACAAGCAATAATTATGCAACAGTACCAGTACCGACATTGACCATTAAACACACAACAGGAGTATGTAACATCAACACGACGTTGTCATCTCGTCCCGATGTTTATTTTGACAATATGGCGCGAGGTCTACTTCACATCGGTCTGTGGTCATCGTATGAGTTAATTGCGAAAATATACCTATTTGTAATTAATGTACAAATAAATAGATTTCACCTGCATCTTCGGAGGAACTACATCCAGTATACGGATAAATAAGTTAGACGTTATAGCGTGATGTTCTACTTTCGTCTTTAGATTTATTGGATATAGTTATTGTAATTTCCTTAAATAAATAACCCAAATTTAATGATTATTTTAATCTATACTTAATATTATAAAGCTGAAGAGTTTGTTTGTTTGAACGCGCTAATTTCAGGAACTACTGGTCCGATTTGAAAAAATCTTTCAGTGTTAGATAGCCCATTTATTGAGAAAGACTATAGGCTACTTTTTATCCAGGTGCGCTGAATAGTTCCCACGGGACGCGGGTGAAACCGCTGGCAGAGGCTAGTAATTTAATAAATTGTAAAAAAAAAGAAATAACGCCTGTTATTTCATCAGCAAAAAATCAAGTACACAATTAGGTTTATTTGTAATTTTTAGTCAAATAAATTAAGTCTTATTAAATTCTTTTTAAGACTTAATTATTCATTTTTATGCTGAGAGAACATTAGTAGGAGTAATTTTAAAATATAAAAATTTTGTAATCTTGCAACGTACGCAAATAAAGTCATTACTCAGATTGACGACATTCTGTTGATGTGATTACTGATTACAGTAATCTGGTTCTTAATTAAAATAACGAACTGCAATTTCAGTGAGGACATAATATTTTTATGACAATTAATCATTTTAAAATACCAGTTTAATTATTTATGACTTAAAATTTTATCCGTTTAAGGAGTCAAGTAAAAACAATGTGTCCTGACTTCTATATAAGTACCCCAAAAACCTACCGACCTATTAAAAATTAAAAATTTGAAAGTTTAATGCACCTCGAATTTCGCGAGCGCGTTAATGTCGGTTCTGCGCCTGATCTCTCTCCGGTCGTGTCGGATTGCCGTCCCATCGGGTTATGAGAGTGAGAGAGTAGGGAGTGCACCTGTGTCTACGCAAATGCTTGTGCACTATAATATGTCCTGCGCAGCTGGCTGATCTCCTTATCTGAGAACAGCCGCTGTGGCCGAAAATCTGCTAGGGCGCCATTATGAGAAAATTAACCTAAAATTCTCGTATTTTCGCAACCCACAGCAAAAAAACTGCTAGTGTATAAAGAAGCCTTTTTTCCTGAATTAATCTGAATATAAAACCATTCAGATATTAATAAAAGAAAGTGATTCATTAATAAACATATAATACAATCATTCAATTACTTGAACCGCAAAGTGTTGTTGTCGTCTCTCTCTAATAACACTTTCTAATTTTCCGTCTCTGTTGCACACGACCTTCACGGAAATGTGAGCTGTTTTGGGGTATGGTGTAAGTGATAAGAAATAATTTACAATATATAGTATTTTTATATATATTTTGCCCACCATTTTTAAGTCAATGACGAGGAAGAATACAAAATTATTTTCTCATTTTTTTTGCATTGTACAGACGTTAGACCAAACTACTTCAATCTGTTTTTCACAATAGTGGAAAGTTAATGTTTTATTGGTAACATTTGACAGATTCTGATAGGTTGACCTGCTGTCGTCTGTACTATAAAGAAGGTGTTTTCATCATCATTTCAGCCAAAATCGTTGTAACTACGCGACGTTTGCCAGCTCGTGCTCTCCACCCAAGGACCTCGGTTCCATCGGGCATCGTTACATCGTGCTCACATTCTTCACCCATTTCAACAAGCTATCCGCTATTTGATGTAACTCCAGTTCTACGGACTTCTATAGTGCAGACGCCAGCACAAACACCCTTCCACAATCTCTGAAATATCTTCAATAGATTTTCAACCTTATTACAATAGTGGAAGGTTTTTTGGTAAAAAAACCAGAATCTGTCAAATTTTCTGTCGCCTGTTCCTTAATGGCTAATAATCAATGTATTAATATTTTAATTCCCTGAGAAAATTTAACATAAATCTTAAAATAGCAAATATAATTATCCTGAAACAAAATTCAGTTTCTTCTAAAAAAGATGTTTGCCAGATAAAATAAAATATTTAGAACAAAAAAGCGATCGCCCATAACTTGCACCACATACAAAAAGACAATAAGCGCAGATCGCGCCACAATTACATACCGCGCGAGATATTCGGTCAAGTTTAATATAGCGAGATGTACTCCGAGTGTTTTGTTTATTTTTGTGTCTCATTGCAATATTGCGTGTGACATGAATAGGTAATGTGATGGAATATCTAACATTTTTAGGTCTACGTAACATTTTTAGGCACGTTTTTAGGTAAGAGCTCGTGGCTAAGTCAAAGCCGTGCGGATCAATCCATCATAAAAGTTAAGCAACGCTTGGCGCGGTCGGTCTGTGGATGGGTGACCATCTTGTCATAACCAGTTCTTCCGTGTTTCGGAAGGCATGATAAAACAGCGGGTCTCGACTGTCATTTAACCATCTTTGGCAGTTGTTACGGGTAATCAGAAGCCAGTAAGTTTGACAACCAGTCTTACCAATCGTATAGGGTTGCCCCAGTAACTGAGTTGTGGAGGTCTGACAGGCAGTCGTTCCACGTAAAACACTGGTTCTCAACTGCATTTGGTAAGACTGGAAGCTGACCCCAACATAGTTCGTAAAAGTCTAGATGATGATGATTTGGTGTCTGCAGAAGATTCCCTGTTGGAAGTTGGGAAAAGGCTAGACAGATGATATGTTGAGGTAAAGCATGATTTCCCTAGCTACCAAGAAAAACCTTGGAAAACCGCCTATAAATGTCAGATGCTAGAATCTTACGTAAAATTAGCAATGTTTAGCAACGTTCCGGTCTACGGATACTCTATCGACTCCGTTCCTTTTTACGCAAGTTATTTCATGAAGAATAGTCTCTGAATAGTTCTTATTGTTGAATATGTTTAGATAATTGATATTAATTGGTAAAATTATATCAGTTGTTGTTATGTAAATCTATTTGAGCAATTTTTTCGGTCCATAGTTCGATGGTTCGCCAATACGATACGATAGGGTAATTTTTCCTCGTTGGTCTTGTAGTCGCATAGTGCGACTGCTGTGCACTAGATCTTGGATTCGATTCCTGGGTTGAGCTCAAATAGCTTACTGGAACGAAACTTTCACGTAGAAGCCTGGATTTTAGCAGATGGTGATTGATACAACATCACAGCTGGTGAATGTCGGTTCTGCGCCTGATTTCTCAAAGTTTGTGTCAGATTGCCGTCCCATGGGCTATGAGAGCAAGGCAGTACGGAGTGTAAATGTGTCTACGTTAGTGCTTGAGCACTATAATGTGCGTAACTCTTTAGATTAGGAAAAAAAATGCATACTTATATTTAGATGAATATCAGAATCTGTACTTTTTTAATTGTACCATTAAAACTATGGCTTTTTATAAGAAAACTTTTAATTGTAAATGGTGTGTAATAAAAATATATGGATATCGATTATTCAATGACGTTTGTTATGAAGATACATAGTTAACTTAATTGCTATCAGATAAATATTTATTTATTTATTTATTTGGAACAAAAAACAGTTACATGTTACAATTTAAAAACTATGAGTAACAAAACAAGTAGGTAAACATATAACCCACACCATTGTCCACGGGTTGTTAAGAGGATAAGCAAGTAATAGACATGTTGAGTAAATTTACGTTAAGAATTTAAGATTTTTGTGATAGAATATTTATAGCTGAAGTTCTAAATTTTTTACAGGGAAGGAAAAAAATATCTAGATCCAAGAAATGTGTGTTATAAGTCTCCACTAGTTGGCGGAGTGGCACTCGTGCCCCGGCGTTAGTTCGACATGTATCCACGTGGAACAACCGGGGCACGCGGGCCGCTCGTCTGATAACAGTTCTAGGCACTATATAACGTATCTTATTTGTGATTTCAGTACAATCATATCTGTTATTACACAAACCATGCAGCATCATAACTACCAGGAGTATGCGTCGATGTTCTAAACTTAAGATATTGTACCGTTCTAGTAAATGTGTGTAAGGAGTCTTTGAATGGTAACATTTATAGTTAACAGCACGTAAAAATTTTTTTTGTACCAACTCTAATTTAATATTATACTTGGCATAGAAAGGATTCCAGATAGGAATCGCGTACTCTAATTGGGATCTTACTATAGTTTTATATAATAACAGAAAAGTAGAGGGTCGCACAAAGTCTTTAGTGGATCTCATAACAAAACCATACATCCGAAAAGCTTTGTTTATTATATTTTCGATATGCATGTCAAAGTGCAAACGTGAGTCCATGATTACTCCAAGGTCGCGAATAGTATACACTACTTCTAATTGTTCACTATACAAAGTATATCTTTTATTAAGTTTATTTTTATTTTTTGTAAAAGATATACTGCGGCATTTAGGTAGACTAAGAAATAGTTTGTTGTCTGTACAATAAGTAGTAAGTCTGTGGAGATCTTCTTGGAGCAATATGCAGTCACTGATATTCTTGCAGGCCTTATAAATCTTCATGTCATCCGCATACATCAGAAAGTTTGCATTAACAAAACAACGCTTTATGTCGTTTATAAAAATAATAAAAAGCAAAGGTCCCAGTATAGAGCCTTGAGGAACTCCCGACTTGACCGTTACAATTTCAGATTCAAACCCATTAATAACGACCTTTTGTGTTCTGTTATAAATATATGATGCAAACCATCGAAGTAAATTACCACGGATTCCGTTGAAGGCAAGCTTCTCCAGAAGAATTGTATGGTCCACCTTGTCAAAAGCTTTCCGAAAGTCAGTGTACACAGCATCTACCTGGACTCTCCTGTCCATATTCTCAAAAAGAAAGTTAGTGAAGATCATAAGATTGGTTGTTGTTGAGCGCCTTTTAACGAACCCATGTTGTTCGGGTATAATAAGGTCATGAATTTGAGGATAAAGAACACCGTGTGCAAGCCTCTCGAAAAGCTTCGACAAGGTGGAGAGGATAGAAATCGGACGATAATTCTCCACATTATCTTTGTCGCCACTTTTATGTATTGGTGTAATAAAAGCTCGTTTCCATATTGCAGGAAAGACACCCTCTTGTAGACATTTGTTATAAATTAAGTGCAACGCCGTGTAAATGTTATCGGCTGTTTTAATAAGAAAAGTAGGTGGTATACCATCGGGGCCAGCTCCTTTAGAAGAGTCTAGTGATTTGATTTTACTATATACAAGTTCTTTTGTGAGGTAAATATCCGGTAAACAGACTGCGCCATCATGGTAATTGTTTGGGGGTTCCCAATGTTCAGGATCAAAACTGGATGGTTCATAGACCGATGCAAAGAAAGTGGAAAACAAGTTGCATATATCAGTAGGATTATCAGACCAGGCNTTTATTTATTTATTTGGAACAAAAAACAGTTACATGTTACAATTTAAAAACTATGAGTAACAAAACAAGTAGGTAAACATATAACCCACACCATTGTCCACGGGTTGTTAAGAGGATAAGCAAGTAATAGACATGTTGAGTAAATTTACGTTAAGAATTTAAGATTTTTGTGATAGAATATTTATAGCTGAAGTTCTAAATTTTTTACAGGGAAGGAAAAAAATATCTAGATCCAAGAAATGTGTGTTATAAGTCTCCACTAGTTGGCGGAGTGGCACTCGTGCCCCGGCGTTAGTTCGACATGTATCCACGTGGAACAACCGGGGCACGCGGGCCGCTCGTCTGATAACAGTTCTAGGCACTATATAACGTATCTTATTTGTGATTTCAGTACAATCATATCTGTTATTACACAAACCATGCAGCATCATAACTACCAGGAGTATGCGTCGATGTTCTAAACTTAAGATATTGTACCGTTCTAGTAAATGTGTGTAAGGAGTCTTTGAATGGTAACATTTATAGTTAACAGCACGTAAAAATTTTTTTTGTACCAACTCTAATTTAATATTATACTTGGCATAGAAAGGATTCAAGATAGGAATCGCGTACTCTAATTGGGATCTTACTATAGTTTTATATAATAACAGAAAAGTAGAGGGTCGCACAAAGTCTTTAGTGGATCTCATAACAAAACCATACATCCGAAAAGCTTTGTTTATTATATTTTCGATATGCATGTCAAAGTGCAAACGTGAGTCCATGATTACTCCAAGGTCGCGAATAGTATACACTACTTCTAATTGTTCACTATACAAAGTATATCTTTTATTAAGTTTATTTTTATTTTTTGTAAAAGATATACTGCGGCATTTAGGTAGACTAAGAAATAGTTTGTTGTCTGTACAATAAGTAGTAAGTCTGTGGAGATCTTCTTGGAGCAATATGCAGTCACTGATATTCTTGCAGGCCTTATAAATCTTCATGTCATCCGCATACATCAGAAAGTTTGCATTAACAAAACAAAAACAAAACAGATAAATATATTTTGTACTAGCTATTGTCCCCGGTATTACTCGCGTCTCATTAAGGACTTCAATAACACGTTCCGTGACAAAATCCCCAAAAATGGCCTGCAAATAACCTGGCTCTCGATTGGTAAAGTTTTTCTTAAACTGAGTCAAGAATCCACAATCTTTCAAAATTTTACTCCATATAATATTAACTAACTTGCATCAGCGGTTTTTTCAGAGGTACCAGATAAAATTCTAGATAGTAATTTAACAGATAAATGCCATGAAAAATCGTCCAAATTAAAAATATTTCTACGGCATTATCTGTCAGATAGCTATCAACAACTTTATCTGGAACCTTTGCAACTGGTCCTTTATATATACCAACCACAATATGGAACCTGCAACCTCGTACTCGCCATTCACATAAACCACCGTTAAACAAGGCGATTAGCTAACAAAAAGTGCGCAAACGCATGTAATTCCACTTACATGGAAAGCAAATATTATCACAAGTAGGCGATCAACTGGTCGAGCCGTTGCAAGATATTTTGCAACTAACACTACTTCTAACAACCCTGTTATAAACCTGTTATGCTTAGACTCTCTCGTTGGTCTAGTGGTCGCATAGCCGACTGCTGTGCACGAGGTCTCGGGTTCAATTCGCGGGACGGGCCGAAATCGCTTTGTGGGTTTTAGAAACTTTCACAAAGCAGCCCGGAGTTGGAAGTTGGTGATTGATTCACGCGTGCATCGGAGAGCACGTTAATGTCGGTCCTGCGCCTAATCTCTCTCCGGTCGTGTCGGATTGCCGTCCCATCGGGTTATGAGAGTGAGGGAATAGGGAGTGCACCTGTGTCTTCTTAGATTTTCAGCCTTATCACAATAGTGGAAGGTTAATGTTCGATTGGTAAAATTTGATAGATTCGGGTAGGTTGATCTGCTGTCATCTGTACTTTAACGGCCAGTTTCAGAGGTTCCAGATAAAGTTCTAAATAACTATCTGACAGATAGCGCCATAGAAACGTTTTTTGACTAGCTTCTGCCAGCGGTTTCACCCGCGTCCCATCGGAACTACTCAGCGCATCCGGATAAAAAGTAGCCTATAGCCTTCCTCGATAAATGGGCTATCTAGCACTGAAAGATTTTTTCAAATCGGACTAGTAGTTCCTCAGATTAGCGCGTTCAATCACACAAAAAAAAATCTTCAGCTTTATAATATTAGTATAGATTACTTTTCTATGGTATGATCTGTCATAGCTATATATAATTATAACTCATAGCTAATTAGAACTCTATCTGGAACCTGTGAAATTGGCCGTGAGTCTTTTGAGGAGTGAAAAAAAACATCTCGAGGAAACCTGGACTGTAAAGTTTGAAATCAACAACCCGCACCGAGCAAGCGTGGTGATTAACGCTCAATCCTTCTCTGTGTGCGAGGAGGCCTGTGCGCAGCAGTGAGACGATAAAATGCCGATGATGATGATGATGACTTAAATTTGATGAAATATCATGTGTTAGAAAGTATGGATGTTGTATGAAAGGTTTTAAGTTCATTCAAATACCTATTTCAAAGAATTGTTTTGTTCTCAGATCGATGAATATGTCAATTTACGATTGAAACTGTAGATACGTTATTAGATATTAGTAAAAACTATGGTTATTTTCATACTAACCATAATCAATAGTCATCATCAGCCTGGCTTTTCTCACCGACTTTTAGGTCGGTATGTTTTAATATTAATGTTTATATTATGTTCAATATGTTCATAGATGATTTTTTTGTATATACTCTTTGTAAGTATTAAATACAGGTACTTAATCCTCATAAAAATAATAACATCTACAATAAACTGAAGTTCATGGTTAGAAGTATAATTGGCACATCAGTGCTATGCATGACTAGGTATTGCACGGATTTCCTTTCAGTAACAAGTTAATGTTGAATTACATTCAATAACTAGCCTCTGCCAGCGGTTTCACCCACGTCCCGTGGGAACGACTCGGTGCACCCGGATAAAAAGTAGCCTATAACCTTCTTCGATAAATGTGCTATTTAACACTGAAACAATTTTTCAAATTGGACCAGGAGTTCCTGAGATTAGCGCGTTCAAACAAACAAATAAACTCTTCAGCTTTATAATATTAGTATAGATTACTCAACTATCTAAAATTGTAAATTCCAAAGTTATATCTATTTGTAGACCTGTTATTAAGACTTCGCTGTCCGTGTGTTCGCCGGTCACCAAGCTGTTTCTTATGAACCATGACAGCTAGAGAGCTGATAATTTCACAAATGGTGTATTTTTCCTGCCGCTTTTACAACAAATTCTGAAAAGTTTAAAACTAATTTTAGGGGGCTTCCATACAACAAATGTGACTTTTTTACGAAATCCTTCGTGCGCGATTCCGATCCGCACTTTTCCAGTTTTATTGACCGACAAGATAAACGTTTAACACCCATTTTAGACAACATAAACGTCACTTAAATAGTAAATGGTTAAATAGTAACGAGTAAATGGTTGTGTTAAGAAAAACGGACGGTTTATTTTGACGAAGAAAATGAGCCTTACTTTTGTCCAAAAGGGTTAATTACTTACTTGATTTAACTCTCAATCAAGATTCATTATTAGCATACTTTATGAAAAATATGAGAAAATAAGATTTTATCATTCTATTTTACCACACACTTTATTCTTTGTTCTCCCATTTTAAAAATACTAACTTCCACCAGTGGTTTCACCCGCTTTCTAAGTGACGTCTTAATTAATATAATGTAATAAAAACATTTTAATACATTACAATATAAAATTATTAAAGTAAGATATGACACACGTTATGACCTGTGGTAGGTATATTTCCTGCAGATCTCTGGAATAATATAGCAACCTCTTAAAAAATAATACATTGTATTCAATCCTGTATTCAAGTAGATAACTCTTACATACAAACGTTATTTTTTATTTAAACGGTTTTTTATTAAAATTACTTTTTATTAAATTCTCCTACACAGTCTGTCTACATCTCTGTACTCTAACTCTTCTACTACGGGTCTGCTGGAAGAGATTTCATTAGAAATAGGCAGTACCTTTGTACTATTTTATAATATTTCTTTCTCTGTCATATATTTACTGTGTATATAAATGGTTAAATAAATAAATATAATAAATAAATTACTAGCTTCCTTAGGTGGTTTCTATCCCATCCCGTGGGAACTACTCCGCCATCCCGAACAAAAAATAGCCTATAGCTTTCCATAAATGGGCTATACAGTCCAATAGTTTCTAAAGGTTAAGTTAGCAAACAAACAAACTCTTCAGCTTTATAATATTAGTATAGATCAGAGAAACAGAATAATACGAATCACAATTTAAAACTGCTAAAGCGTTAACCAATTTTCTCCAATTCGGAAAAGCACATATTATCACACATATGCTATTTATATATTCAAAGTACACATTATTATATATATGCAATATTAGGACATAGGCTCATAGGCTGACATTCACTAAAATTCTCATTATTACCTTGAAGCAGCTAGCTTTTCACAATAAATAAGCCAATTCATTATTTACACACTTAAAACATGAGTACGATTATAACATCACATAAATACACGTACGCAAAAGTTTGTATATTTGTTACCTCATATAGTTTTACAGCTGAACCGATTGACGTGAAATTTGAAATGAAAACAGGCTACTTTTAGGGTCATGGCAGATTGTACCGGCACCGCTCCAACCCGGCAAATAACGTGTCATTTAAATTTGAACATTAAATTGTATGACGTATGATATATTTCATAACAACGTGAGTTGTTAGATAGGAAACCGCGCGCTGACAGCCCGCCATTGGCTTTTTTGTTTTGACGTTATGAAATACATCATACGTCATGCGATTTAAAGTTCAATCTGCCATGACCCTTAAACAGTTTTCCGGACAACTCGGTAGAAGAAAACCCGTGACGATTGCCATAGAATCTATGGCAATCGTGTACCGACTGTATTTTAATCATCTATGGCATAGATGACGGGACACACTAATTACGAACAATTTCTCAGGTCCCAGATAAACTTCTAGAGCTGTCTGACAGATAGTGCCGTAGAAATTTCTATAGGTAATTGTGATTACTTTTCTATGGCATGATCTGTCATATAGCCAAATAGAATTACTTTATTTAGAACCTGAAAAACTGGACGTTAATGTGCCTTTCGAAACACGGAGGAACTCGTCATGAAATAGGAACATATTCACCCATCCACATACCGGCCGCATTAAACATAGCTTAACCTTTAATTATTTATTTAATTTATGGCAATTAGAATCAACTTAAGTTATATTTTTTGACATTCATAAGTGCTTGTAAAGGCCTAAATGAAATAAATAATTTGACTTTGAATTAATCGATTCATATGGCAACTACTTAGCTACGAGTACGTGCAAAACCGCGGGGAATAGTTAGTTAATGAAAAAAATCATTGGAATTTACGTGAAGCCCCTTCCTAAGTGTAGTTGCGAAAATATTAGGGACGGTGCGCGGGCGCAGTGGTCACGACAGTTGGACTAAGTGCATAGCCGCGATGTGGTGGTTCATAGTGTTTTGTGTTATCGGTGTTAATGGACAAAATGTTACTGAAAATGGTGAGTTTTTTTGTCTTTTTACTTTGAATGAAATTTGTTTTTGTTTTTCTTCGGTGGTTGAAAATAGAATGTCGTTTGTTTGTATACGGCGTGTGATGGTGCGGAAAAATTTCGTTTGTTAACTTTTTTTTGTATTGGTTTGAAAATGTAAGCTGGTTTTTTTTGTACCTTTATTTTTATAGGTATTTTTAGTCGTGATTTTTTTTGGTATTGTATTTGAAATTGAAACGCTGCGGAAATATTGCAGAAGTAGGTATCAAACGTCGCATTGTAGAAAATGCTTTTTGGGTATTTTTTGTTCAAATTAAATTTTTGAGAGTCCTTTTTGAATTCAAAATAACGGCTTTTTTGTTCAAGTAAACTTACATTTTAACAACAAATCCAATGTTACATTTTATCAAAACAAAATACCATTCAATATTAAAATTTCACACAATGCACAAAATGCACATCTTACTACGTCATTTATTTTTTTTAACACAATTGAAACGAACTATAACGATGTTACTTCGCGATTCTGACCAAAAACTATTGGCCAATGCACTATGCAACTGGCCAGTAACTATTTTTTGCACTATTTTTTAACAGTTGGCAATGACAAAAGAATAGTCTAAAGATTTTTTTTTTCTCTACGTTCATTTAGTGACCTAGTTTTGCAAATTGCTTCAGATTTTGGACTTTGTACCCTCATTTGTACTTTGTATTTTTATTATTTTTCTTCAGTATTTAGTTTATTGCTGAAAGTATAATATTTACTTCAAAGGGGTACATATCGGTTCCAGTTTATTTTACGCTTATAATTTCAGCCTTGATTATTATGAAAAGTTTTATGATAGATGACTGATATTACAGTGTCATTAAGGATGCATTTATTAAATAAAATAAATATAATAGAAACTTTTTTTTAACGTTATATTATTAAATTTAATTTTAATTAAAAGTTTTAATACTTTCTGGCAGTTTTACACTAAAACTACCTAACCTACCTATTTATATGAAAGATAGTAGGTACACAGAATGGTCTAGAGGCTGAAAAAGATAGGTTTTTATTCGGGTTTGAAAAGTAAATCTCTAAGGTCACGAACAGAACCGCGGTAAACAGCTAGTCAGACATATTTAGGATCTTCAGAATCACACGATATTTTAAGAAAGTCGATAATAATTTGCCCACGTACAAATAAATAATTAGCGGATATATAAGCACTTAAAAATGCATTTTGATTAAAGGATATTGCAAGTAAATAGTGAAGCATGCGCACACGCAGGGTATTGCGTGCAATATATCATTGATATGCGTTTGCATAATCTTTAGATTTTATTTGTTTGGCCTCAACTTTTAGTAGTATGATTTAAATAGGCTTTTGCAATCTAAATATATAAAACTAGCTTTTGCCAGCGGTTTCACCCGTGTCCCGTGGGAACTACTTAGCACACACCAATAAAAAGCCTATAGCCTTCTTCAATAAATGGGCTATTGAACACTGAAAGAATTTCTCAAATTGGACCAGTAGTTACTGAGATTAGCGCGTTCAAACAAACAAACAAACTCTTCAGCTAATATTAGGTATAGATTCAAAGGTGACTGACATAGTGATCTATCAACGCACAGCCCAAACCACTGGAGGGATCGGCCTGAAATCTGGCATGCAGGTAGATGTTATGACGTTAGTATCCGCTAAGAAAAAAAATTCCAGAATTTCAACGGGAACGGGAAAAAACGGGATTTTAAATTTTGCGCGGGCGAAGCCGCTGGCAGTAGCTACATAGTTCAAAGATATTTATTTTATTCTAATTTTGAGTATTATATTTACTACACGATCCGTGAGATACAACAAGGTGATAGGTTATAGAGGCCTTTAATCCCATTAGTCAGGATCAATAATTTTGTTTCTCTAAACCGATTACTTAACTAAATTGTTTTATAGTATTTTCTCAATTTCTGCAATAACCACAAAAAGCTGAAAAGTACATATTTTTGCAAGAATGCAGTTTGTGCAGAAATCCATAGGTACAGTCAACGCAAGATATCAGTATTTTTATTCGTAATGTCAGACTGCTACGAAAATGTTTATATTTTATGCGTATAGATTCAGTATAGGTTTACTTTTTTAGTAGACCATGAAACCTTAATAATATTATGTTGTATTAAAGTGTGTAGAGTTCGTCAGATTCGCGTAACTGGTGCCTAGAGTGACAACTTCAAAATTTGGAAAAAATCATGATTTTATTATGCGGGCTGTGTTATTTACGTAGTGAACTGAATTTAAATAACATTAAAAATGCAAAAGTTTGTAAAGATGTACTTTGTGTGGTTATGATTGTTATTGTATCACACAAAAACAACTGAAGAGATTTCGATGCAACTCCGTATTTAGCTAAGTAGCCTATCGATATCTTTATCCATGTGCGAGAAATAGTTAACTCGGGACGAAGATAATATCGCGAGAAGAAGCTAGAACATTTATAATGTTGCTTTTGAAATATAATACGATTTTCATCTGCGTTTGACGCTGACTGTACTAGAACGTTAAGGTAACTGGATGCTCGTTACGAAAATACCAGTTAGTGCTAAGAAATTCTACAAATGGATCAACTAGCTCTATTTCTTGCGACAAGGGTATAATCTAACTAAGGTTGAACATATTTCTTAATTTCTTCACAAACTTTTTACTAGTTCCCACCAGCGGTTTCACCCGCGTCCCGTGGGAACTATTCCTTGTACTCAGATAAAAAGTGATGCCTTGTGCTTATAGCCTTCCTCAATAAATAGGCTATCTAACACTGAAATAATTTTTCAAATCGGACCAGTAGTTCCTGAGATTGGCGCGTCCTAGTAAACAAACAAACTCTTCAGCTCTATAATAATATTAACTGGAGAGGTTAAAACATAACCTTCTTAATAGGAGTGTTCGGGTTCGATTCCAGGTCAGGCAAGTACGAGTGTAATTTTTCTATGTACTTTCAAGTAAATCTTAGTTACTTAAGACTGAGTAAATGTGTAATATGTAAATTTGAGGCTTTTCTAGCATAAAATCCTTTGCCTTGAGCTGTATTTTACAATATTTACTATACTTATTACAAAATGTTTACTCAAGTGACAGTAATCACACAGTATATTAATGTATTTACATACATACCATTTTTTTTATATATTGTTATGTCAATAAGCCATTGTAATCGGCTTAGGGTCAAGTTCGGAGAGACGATTTCATAATCGGTCCGTTAAAAAAACTGGGTAATATGAAGTAGTTAGCGGCGCCGCACTGTCTAAGGCCCATTTTTCCTGGCATCTTAAAGGTCCTTTTATCTTAAAACAATTGTTAACTTTGAAAATTGGAAATGAATATAAGTAAATAACTGTTTAAAGGAAATCATCTGCTTAGCTTTTTTAAAACTACGTTGGGGTCGGCTTCCAGTCTAACCGCATGCAGCTGAGAACCAGTGTTTTACATGGAGCGACTGCCTGTCTGACTTCCACAAACCAGTTACCTGGGCAACCCGATACCCATTGGTAATACTGGTTGTCAGACTTTCTGGCTTCCAGCGTAACTGGTTTGTGGGAAGTCAGACAGGCAGATCGCTCCATGTAAAACACTGGGTTCTTCAGCTGCATGGCTGTTAGACTTGGAGCGACCCCAACGTAGTAAAAAAGCTAAGCAGATGATTTCTTTAAAACAGTTATTTACTTATATTCATTTCCAATTTTCAAAAGTTAACATTGTTTTAAGATAAAAGGACCTTTTAAGATGCCAGGAAAAAATGGCCTTAGACAGTGCGGCGCCGCTAAACTACTTCATATTACCCAGTTTTTTTTCACGGACCGATTATGAATCGTTCTCTCCGAACTTGACCCTAAGCCGAATACAATGGGCTTATTTGACATTAACAATTATATAAAAAAATGGTATGTATGATAAATAACATTAATCATACTGTGTGATTACTGGTCACTTGAGTAAACATTTTGTAATAAGAATAGTTAAAATATTTGTTAAAATACAGCTCAAGGCCAAAGGATTTATATGCTAGAAAAGCCTCAAATTTACTATTACACCTTTACTCGTCTTAGGTAACTAAGATTTACTTTGAATAGTACACTAAAAAATTACACTCGTACTTCGCCTTGACCTGGATCGAACCCGAACACTCCTATTTAAGAAGGTGTATGTTTTAACCTCTCCAGTTAATATTATTATAGAGCTTGGAAGAGTTTTGTTTGTCTTACTAGGGGACCGCGCCAATCTCAGGAAACTACTGGTCCGATTTGAAAAATTATTTCCAGTTGTTAGATAGCCTATTTATTGAGGAAGGGCTATAAGCAACAAGGCATTTCCTTTCTTGATGTACAAGCGGCAATAGTCCCACGGGACGCGGGTGTGAAACCGCTGGTGGGAAACTAGTAAAAAGTGTGATGAAGAAATTTAAGAAATATGTTCTAAACCTTAGTTAGATTATACCCTTGTCGCAAGAAAATAGAGCTAGTTGATCCATTTTTGTAGATTTCTTAGCACTAACTGGTATTTTTCGTAACGAGCATCCCGTTACCTTAACGTTCTTAGATACAGTCCAAGCGTTCAACACGCAGGATGAAAAAATCGTATTTATATTTCAAAAGCAACATTATAACAAGTGTTCTAGCTTCTTCTCGCGATATTATTTCTTCGTCCCGGTTAACTATTTCTCGCACATGGATTTAAAGATATCGATAGGCTACTTAGCTAAATACGGAGTTGCATCGAAATCTCTTCAGTTTGTTTTTGTTGATTACAATAACCAATTCATAACCACAACAAAGTACTCTTTACAAACTTTGGCATTTTTAATGTTATTTAAATTCAGTTCACTACGTAAATTAACACAGCACCGCATAATTTTAAAATCACTGAATTTTTTTTCCAAATTTTTGAAGTTGTCACCTCTAGGCACCAGTTACGCGAATCTGGACGAACTCTTACCACTTTAATACAACATAATATTATTAAGGTTTCATGGTCTTTACTAAAAAAGTAACCTATACTGAATCTATACGATAAAATATAAACATTTTCGTTAGCAGTTCTGAACATACCGAAATAAAAATACTGATATTTGCGTTGACTGTACCTATGGATTTTCTGGCAACAAACTTGCTTCTTGCAAAAAAATATGTACTTTTCAGCTTTTGTGTTATTGCAGAATTGAGAAAATACTATAAAAACAATTTTAGGTTAAAGTAATCGTTTAGATTAAACAAAATTATTTGATCCTGACTAATGGGATTAAAAGGCCTCTATAACCTAATTCCAACCTTGTTGTATCTCACGGATCGTGTAGTAAATATAAGTAACTCAATAATTAGAATTATAAATAAATATCTCTTGAAACTATGTAGTACTGCCATCGGCTTCGCCGCGCAAAAATTTTTAAAATCCGTTTTTTTTCCCGTTTCCCGTTTGAAATTCTGGAATTTTTTTTCTTAGCGGATACTAACGTCATACACCATTCTACCTCATTGCCAGATTTCAGGCGATTCCCTCCAGTGGTTTGGGCTGTTGCCGTTGATAGATCACTTGTCAGTCACCTTTGAATCTATACCTCCAATTATTAGCTGTAAGAGTTGTTTGTTTGTTTTGAACGCGCTAAATTCTTCAGTAACTTACTGGTCCATTTGAGAAATTCTCTTCAGTGTTCAATAGCCCAATTTATTGAAGCAGGCTATAGGCTTTTTATTGGTGTTGTTTGCTAAGTAGCTTACCCACGGACACGGGTGGAAAAACCGCTGGCAAAGGCTAGTTTTATATATTTAGATTGCAAAAGCCTATTAAATCATACTACTAAAAGTTCGAGGCCAAACAAATAAAAATCTTATAAGCATTATGCAAACGGCATTATCAATGAATATATTGCACCGCAATACCCTGCGTGTTCGCGCATGCTTCAACTATTACTATGCAATATCCTTTAATTTCAAAATGCATTTTTAAGTGCTATATATATCGCTTTTCTGCTTTCTTTTCCGCTTCTTTCGTTCTTCTTATTGTCTTTTTAATACTTGTTATTGTTCTTATTTTTACTTTTACCTATATTTCCTTCATTGCTTTTCTACCTTTATTCTAGTGCTTACGCTGTTCTTTTACACCCCCCCTCTATTTTATTCTTTTTTCTTTGCTTATTAGTTCTTTTATTTGATATTTTGGCACCTACCCCCCCCCGACTTTTTGTATTGTTACCTTTTTTTTTTTACCTATTATTTAGCTCTTAACCGCCCCACCCCCCCACCCCACCCCCTTTACCCCCCCTTTTAGATTCTCTTTCTTGTTTCTTTTTCTCTTATATTTTGTACCCAGCCCCCCCTCCCCCCCCTTCTTTTTTTGACCAGACTTCTTTTTAATTTTTTGTATCTTTCTTCTTTACTTTCTGCTCTTTTTTTTTGTATTATGATTTTATCTCTTTTTTTTTTTGCTTGTAAACTCTTTGTGCTTCTATTTTGCTAATTACCCCCTTATTAGTCGTTTGACTTTACTTGTTCGTCTTCCCTTTGTTTTAGTTTTCCTTTTTTCTTCTTTACTTTAAAATTAAATATTCTATTGCTAGGCTTCTGTTTTTGTCCTTTCTTTAGTTCTAATTTCTGTACCCCCCCCTTTGTTTTTGTTTTCTGCTACTATTTATTTTTTATTTTGTGTTATGTACTCTAGCGTTGCTACCCCACCCTCTTTGAGCTACCCCCCCCCCCCCCCCCCATCCCCGTCACCCCCCCCCCCCCCCTCCCACCCCTCCGCTGTCACTTTATTCTTTAACCCTTTATTAACCCCTTGTTTGTTCTTAGTTCTGTCTAATTTTTAGCCCCTTCTCGTGTTTTTTATTTGCTCTTACTTTTTATTGTTTTACTCTTACTTTATAGTTTTTCTCTACCCTTATAACCCGTTTTTATTTATGTTTCTACTGCTCTTATCTTAACTCTTTACCCCCCCCACCCCACGTTTCTATTACTGGTTGTCGTTCTTATTCTTGTTTACCCCTTTCTGTTTTTATATTATTGTATCTTGATGATTATAATTATCTAATAGTGTTACCCCCCTTACTTATGTTTAACGT
>NWSH02000296.1:10555471-10588217 GCA_002382865.2 Heliothis virescens | reverse complement strand
GCAACCCGATACCCATTGGTAATACTGGTTCTCAGACTTTCTGGCTTCTGACTACCCGTAACGACTGCCAAAGATGGTCAAATGACAGCCCAGTATATCGTATTATGATAAGATAGTCACCCATCCACTGACCTACCGCGCCAAGTGTTCCTTTACATTATGATCGATCGATCCGCGAGCTTTGACTAGACACGAGCTCTTTTTGAGTTGTTTTAAGAAAATCGACGTTTTCTTGACTCGGGACTTGAATTTAGACTAAAGACTTCTTTTTGGCCGGTTTTTATTGTTGATTATATGTTATAATAATATTACTAGCTTCCACCAAGCGATTTCACCTGCTTCAGTAGGGATCTACTTCTGCACTTGGAAAAAAAGAACCCAACATGTTATTCTGATAAATAAGCTATATTAGTGCTAAGTTTCATCAAAAACCGTTGAGTAGTCTTTGCGTGAAAGAGTAACAAACATGCATACATCGTCACTTTTGTATTTGCTATATTAGAAAGAATACCTCATTTGAAACATAATACCTTTGCTGGTTTCCTACTAGAAATGCTTACTTACTTTAGGCATCTGGATAAAAAGTTGCTCGCAATTTAATGAATCGTACCTATTTCTATTGTAAAAGCGTATAAAACTATTTATATTTTCAAGGAGAATAAATAAAAGTACGTATACTATACTTACCTATTTATTTTTAGAAAGAATAACATAAAACAAGTCAAAATGTAAAAAAAATATTATTACCTACATTTTCAAAGTTGCCACAAAATAAACTACACATAATGGTAAAAATGCTGAAAAAAAGAAAAAAATATTTAAATATTTTTGCAAAAATAATAAGCCTTGAGTACAAATGTGTTGTAAACTTAGAATTTAGACAGAGGTTCCTTAGAGTAGGTTAGCTAATTTATATAAAAAAAAAAACATCTTTTGTGAATTAAATAAATGATCACTAGAGTTAGAGTATTTAAATTTAAACAATTTTAAAATAAAAATATTTAATATTTAAAAAAAAATGCTGAAACAAAATTTTCTTACAATCATGGCCTTTCTTAGGTTTTTCCAAACCAGTCCTTTTTTACATAATAATATATGTTACATGTTGTGATTATAAAGGCACTTCCACACGTTCTTCTTCGATCTTATCAGGCGGTGCACAACAAACATCTAAGTATGAGGGACATTCAGAGTCCCGAATATCAACTGCCCCGTCGCTGATATCAGATATTATGGTGCATCTATAGTATGGAACACACTCCCCTTCTTTACCACGATAATTTGTGCATTTAGCACCAACTTCAGCCGCTATTGCATCTTGAATTTGAATGCACACAGTAACTAACAGCAGAAATATAGGTATTAGTTTAAACATTGTAGCGTTTATATTATATCCTTTTAGTATATAAAGTTCTTTATATACCTAACACAGGTGCACTCTATATTCCTTTATTCACTCTGGGATGGGAATACGTCACGACTATAGATAAGGCGCAGGTTTCAACTTGCAGGCAAAAAATGGAGTCACAATACGGAAACAATTTTTATCTACCTGTTTCTTCAGCTATTGTTAAGTTATTACGTTCTTCATTATTTACTGCACACTCAAAGAGCTGGTTTAAGACTGTGTTATTTTTCTGGCTTTAAGTTTATACTGATCGGATTTCGATCATCAACTGTAAGAAACTCAGTGCTGGCATTCCTTATAAACCTTTTGAAGGCAATAATTATAGATTTAACGATGTTGTTTTTTTAGGGGAATAACCTATAGACAAATACATTGTACAGCGTTAAGGAAAACTATTTTTAAAGTAGATAAAACTCGTTTGTTATAAACAAGATCTGTGTTTAAAAATATCTTACCTTGAACTTATGATAATACTTGCGAGTTTAATTTTTAGGGTACCGTAATTAATGGGTAAAACGGGACCCTATTACTAAGACTTCGTTGTCTGTCTGTCTGTCTCCACGCTGTATCTCATTAACCGTGATAGAGATTTTCACAAATGACGTATTTCCGTTGCCGCTATAACAATAAATACTAAAAATGTTAAAATATACATATATATGAAGGGGGGTCACCTTACAATAAACGGGTGCCACCCAACCACAAATTTTAACTTTGTTATTCATACATTTGTATGAAAAATAAAGTTATTTTTTGCTGTCCGAAAAATGTTTGTATTTTGGCTAATTGAAGGTAACAGATACGTTCATTTTTCATATATAATGGTACGGAACCCTTCATGCGCGAGTCCAACTCGCACTTGGCCGGTTTTTAGTATACACCTGCACTGACGAATAAAAATATGAATTATTTACACAAATTATAGCAATAAAATACTTTATTTTTCATACAAATATATGAATAACAAAGTTATAATTTGCGGTTTCACACTTTTGTTCCTGAGGTTATACATTAACTTCGGTAAGTTATTCAGTCCATTAAATTGACCATTTTTAGGATTCCGTACCTAAAGGGTAAAACGGGACCCTATTACTAAGACTTCGTTGTTTGTCTGTCTGTCTGTCTCCAGGCTGTATCTCATTAACTGTGATAGCTAGAATGCTGAAATTTCAGCTTTCTAGCTATCACGAATGCAAATAATGTCTTCTTCACTAATATTTGTACTAACGTAATAACTACTGCCCGGAATTTAACGTCAGGTGTAGTAAACGCACAACATTTTTGTCCAAATAGTTTTTACCGTTGCTTTCATGATTTGCCACGCACTAATGTCCATTCAGAATCACCGGTTGGTACTACCACTGGTTTGTTGAAAGGTTCGAATCGAGTTCGCTCGCACGGACCCTTGCCAACGATAAATTTATTCGTGATTGTCTCATACACTCACTGTTGTCTTCGCAGATCGTTGTACGCTGGTAGGGACTCGTTCGATGCGCGCTCACAAATATTCAAATTACGAACTGGTTTGTTCGAAACCGTGGTGTTACTTAGGGCCTCCACGCTGAGGGAGTCCGAAACCGCAGTTTTTGCTTTCACATAACTTGTCCGTCTCATAATTTTGTTCGCCAAAAAAAAAAAATCAAAACTACCCTCATTGTTGTTTTTTTACTGAGGAGTGACCTGGAGAGACGAATCAGTGTGGGGCGTTCATTTACCTCGTAATCAGCTGGCCGATGCTCAGATGTTCTAATGGGCACATAATGCAAACCAATGGGTCCACTATCAAATAAGCTGTTTTGCAAACAAGCCCCTCTTTTCTACCTCGATTTTAAGTACAGACGACTGCACATCAAATTACCACAATCTGTCAAATTTCTGCAATAGATTTTCAACCTTATCACAATGGCAGTAGGTTAATTTTTGATTGGTAAATTTTGACAGATTCGTATACGTTGACCTGCTGTTGTCTGTGCTTCGTCGCACGCGCACGGTTAAAGCACCTGCCACTAAAGTACGAGTGCTCGGGGTCGATCCCAAGTCAGGCATGTTGAATAGTAAAGGAAAATATCGTGATGAAACCTAGAATAATACTGAAATCGCTCATGGGCCCTCAGCAAGCGTGGTGATTAACGCTCATTCATTTTCTGTATGAGAAGAGGTCTATGTCCTATAGACTATAAAAAATACGATGATATGTGAAATCAAATGATGATTTTATATTTGAACCAAAAAAATCGGCAAATTGCGAGCTCGACTCGCGCACGAAGGGTTCCGTCCAAAAATCACGATTGTTGTATAGGAGCCCTCTAAAATTCTTATTGTAGTATAGTTTTTACAGAAGCATAATAGAAGTACATCATTTGTGAATATTTCAGCTCACTATCTATCAAGATTCACAAGACAGTGACCTGCTTGGTGATAGACGGACGCATAGACGAACAGAATAACAGCGAAGTCGTAGTAATAAAGTCCCGTTTTAACTTTTGGGTATGGAACCCAAAAAAAAACTAGTTCTAAAAATTAATTGGAAATGATTAATTTTTAGAAGTAGTTGTCTTTAATCACTCAATATATATAAAAAAACGTTATTATAAAAACTTATCCAGTTTAAGCCACGGATTGACCAAAACATCTCGTTTCGTAGAAAACTAATTAAGAAATTAGCTGTGAAAGTTTAAAAAAATAATATGTTGAAATTGCTAGCTTTTGTGATGGTCTTGGCTGCTGTCCAATGTCAGGACAGCTTGGATGGTGTCAATGAAGATGTTTTTGGAAATGGAGCGAAAGAAGAGCCTGTTGTCGAGAATAAACCATGCAAGATGGGTGATGGAGGCGAAGGTTCGTGTGTTCCATACTATCTATGTTCCTCAGATGATGGACCCGTATCAACTTGCAGTGCTTTCATTGATACATGTTGCTCCAAAAACGAGATTATTTCTTAATCATAAAACGATGTACGAAAAGTTATGAGTGTTACGACTTTGTTGTTTGTTTGTGTGGTGTAAAATATCTGTGGTAGTATTAAAATAAAAACAATTTTATACTTTCTATTATAATGTTTAATTTGTTGTTGTTTTTATTTTTAACATATTTTTTTGAATACACATCAAGTTATACTTACATGTAAGTATGTAAATTTTATAAACGACTATTTAACTGCATACTGATTGACTTTTCTTCTCTGGTTATGATTTTGTAATAAAAACAAAACATAAAAATAAAACAAATATGAGTAGATACACGATAAAAAAACCGTCTATCTTATCCATTTCACAAAAGGGTGAATTTACAAAAAAAATATTCTTACTTTGCGTAATTATCCTTAACACTAGTTTTTCAAAAATGTGTATCGTATAAACACGTTTCGTTTTGTATTTAACATCTAATCGTCTTTGACAATAAAATAACACAGTCCACATACATCTAGAGCATAAAAAATCCGCTTTCCACTACAAAATCACAAAGTATAAACCCTCGTGTCATAACCTTTACCAGCTACCTTATCATCGATCCAGTTTCTTAGTTTAGATACATCAACAAAAACACCAGGAACGCCACCTTGTCCGCATCCTACACCCCAAGATACAATACCACCTTGTACATAACGGTCTTTGGTATACTCAACCGGACAGGACAATGGTGATCCACCGTCTCCGGTACAGCTATCTTTATCCGGCTCACCTCCAGCACACATGAACGAAGAATGCAATATAAACTGATCACCTAAACGAGTCTTCCGAAGAGCTGTTTCACAATCGTTATGTTTCACTACTGGTAGGTCAACCTTCTTCAAAATAACTGCATACCTTCCTTCCTTGCCAAATTTATCTTTACCCCACCCTGTGGCGATGCATCGATTGCCTTCATGTTGGTGAAGACCAGCTTGTGGTAAACAAACTACTCCAACGTTCGGAGCCAGTTGGAATGGTTCAACGAGGAATAATACAGCAATATCGTAAAACAAGTTTCCAGCAATAAAATCTTCATGAATACGTATAGATGCTACATTTCGTTCTTGATGAGGGAAGATCTCTTTATCAGTCTGTGTATCCCAATCGCCCGCTCTGATCACCAGAGATTTAGCATCTTTTACTAAGTGGGCTGCAGTTAAGACAACGCTTGGGTGAATTAAGGAGCCTCCACCGATAAATGAATTAGGTTGTTGGCCACTTGATTGATTGGTGTCTACTTCACCTCCATTGAGAATGGCCACCATCCAAGGGAATTCTCCGAATTTTGTTTCACCATTTCTTCCACTACTATTTCTTAAGTCAACGCCATTAGGATTCGCCCAGCCGCATCCCATACGCTTAGGCAGTGCAGGTAAAATAGGTTGATTAGGAGGTCTCTTATCGGATCGTAGGCAGCATGTATCTAATGATGTAGTACAATGATCTTCTTGAACAATAATGTCAATAACTCCAGCACTATTATTAGAAGGAGAGTCACCGTTGTCGTTGCATAAATAGTATGGGACACATTCCCCTACCTGGCCATCGTTTCTTGTGCAGGGAACAGAAGGATCGTTTCGGGGTTGGCGCACATAATTAGTGGAACTTGGATATGTCACCGGAAAATAACAAGATCCGTATATTTATAAATTTCCTAGGAAATTTATAAACTTCCGTAGGATTCTAAACGGGAGATAAATTGTATTATTTTACTTCCTTATTTTCGTAAATTTATCAATTTCCGACGTCACACGGTAAATTTATAAACTAACGGATATCTATTCGTAAGATTCTAAATGGTTTGACCAATCACAGAAGCTCTTTTAAATATACGCATCTTTGAAATACGTAAAATAACACACTGCTTTCTGATTGGTCAATGTTCATAGCGGCACTGCTTGTGTCCATAGACTTCAATGGCGGCCGCGAGGAAGGAGAAGTGACATGTGACAGTCAACCAATCAGATCATGCGTAGTGCTTACTTATTATTTTACGAGTGACTTCAGTAAGTTTATCAATTTACGAAATTGTCAACGTAAAATAATAAAATTTATCTCCAGTTTAGAATCTTACGAAAGTTTATCAATTTACTAGGAAATTTATAAACTTACGGATCTTGTTATTTTCCGGTGACAGATATATAACTCTACCATCCTGGTAGTACATCGCTGCTACTAACAAACTGTTAGATAACAGTAATAAAGGTATTGTCTTAAACATTTTAACTTCACAATATTTTGTACACTGACACTTCTAAGGAGCTGGTAATTTCGTGTGTATTTTCCTTGTATAACTAGTGGCACGACTGTTCGCTTTAGCAATATAGCAGCGAAGATGTTTTTTTTTTTTTATAAACCTGCTATCTGTCCTCTCTTCACCTCGACTGGGATAACCCGTCGATAAGGATACTTGTTTCATTCTGTGTATAGATGCATCTATATTATTACCTTACCTACCTACTTAAATAAATGTACATGAAGCCTAGTTTTGGCGTTCGAAGATAATACATTAGACACATTTAAATTGCTAATTTTACCGAACATATACTTATGCTAGTTTCTGCCAGCGGTTTCACCCGCGTCCCGTGGAAACTAAGCCGCGTACCCGAATAAAAAGTATTTGTTCCTACTTCCTCAATAAATGGGCTATCTAACACTGAAATAATTTTTCAAATCGGACTAGTAGTTCCTGAGATTATCGCATTCAAGCAAGCAAACTCTTCATTTTATAATATTAGTACAGAAGTACAGATAAATATAGACTAAATGTTGTCAGTCTCTTGTAGTAAACAAACAAAGTCAGATTTTTTGTGTTGTTTATTTAATACTTTATTTAATAATATTGATAACGATCCCGTCTGCGTCAATACCTATAAGACATTAAAATAAAAGGCACAACTTCACCTCATTCAGTTTAAATCTCACACTGACTCGAAATCCAACAAAACCGTCTTAAAAATAGTGCAATTTTGAAAAATAATAATGTTGAAAATATTGTTCTTTATTCTGCTTGTGGCTACGGCTCAAAGTCAGAACCAAGATAATATGATCAAGGATATTTCTAGTGCCACTCCTGCAACGGATACATAGAAACAAAATACAGAGAAACCAACACTAAATCAGACAGAGAATACCTATATTGAGAATGCACCTTGCAAGTAAGTGATGGCCGCAACGCAACATGTGTTCCATACTATCTATGTACCCCTAGTAGTGACGGCGAGGTTTCTTTTGTTAATGGAGATCTTTGCGGTTCCTACATCGACGTATGCTGCCCCGAAGACAAGAAGGCACGTATAATACAGCAAGACGGTTGTGGTTGGTCTAATCCAATAGGCGTTGATGTACAAACGCCAGGAATAGCACAGTTTGGAGAGTTCCCTTGGAGAGTCGCTGTTCTCGAGCGAGAGAGCCCGAAAGTCGATGTATATACTGGTACAGGCACCTTAATACACCCAAGCGTTGTCCTTATTGCTGCCCACCACGTGGATACTGGAAAAATTTTGAAGACCAGGGCAGGAGAATGGAACCCGCAGTCATTCAAAGAGCTCTATCCTCATCAAGAGAGAGATGTGGCATCAGTTGAGATTCATAAAAACTACGTTAAAAATCTGAAGCTCTACGATATTGCACTTCTGTTTGTAAGTGAACCTTTTGTCCCAGCTGCTCACGTTAAAGCAGCTTGTTTACCACCAAAGAATTTTGTTCAAAAAGAAGGTGCGCACTGTTTTGGTACTGGATGGGGTAAAGCTTCAGTTAACGGTAGAACAAAATATTCACCCTTCCCGAAAAAGGTTGAATTACCAGTAATAGGATATGACGAATGTAAAACAAAGCTGGGAAATCTGTTTGCATTGGATTCCACCTTCATGTGTGCTGCAGGAGATTTTGGAAAAGAAGCCTGTTCGAATCATGGAATTTCTGGTGTATCTTGCCCAATTGAGTCTCAAACAAACCGGTTCGTTGAAACTGGTGTCGCAGCGTGGGGGGTTGGTTGTGGAGAGGAAAGTACTCCATCAGTGTTTGTGGACGTCTCTGCGTTGAGAGACTGGATCGACGATACAGTATCAGCCAAGGGTTATGACCCTAACACCTATACCTACTAAGATTAATTAAAAAAATTACATGTTGCGATTAAAGCAGTTTTATCAATATATAGTTTATCAATTGAGTTTCTTATGTCAATAATTGTAAGAACATTAATGCAATCTGTTGGTGGAGTTTGGTATTTATTTGTGCACGAGGTCTTGGGTTCGATTCCCGGGACGGGAAGAAATCGCTTTGTGGGTTTTGGAAACTTTCACAAATCAGTCCGGAGTTGGAAGTTGGTGATTTATACAGCCGTGCATCGGAGAGCACGGTCGTGTCCGATTGCCGTACCATCGGGTTATGAGAGTGAATAGGGAGTGCGTCTGTGTCTGCGCAAATGCTTGTGCACTATAATATGTCCCGCGCAGTTGGCTGATCTCCTTATATGAGAACAGCCGCCGTGGCCGGCAATCGGTTAGGATGCCATCATTATATGCATATGAGAATTTCAGTTTTTCAAAAAACTGCTAAAGAACTTTCTTTTGTATTTAGTATTTTGAGTTATGAGAACCATGATCGGCGCGTATTTTGACAATTTTATTCCCTCAACTGAATATAATCAGTCAATATCATTTTTGTCTGAATCAGTTACTAAAAATCACTTTTAACCTGCTCTAATGACCAGAACGTCGAAATTATGCGCTTAAAACTGTTTATGACTGATTCTGCTAGAAGGAATTACTTTCGACTGATTAAGTAATTTAAACTACAAGATTTAAATATCCAAACGCCTAGTTGACACTTCCCGTGAACCAAGGGCTGGCTTTCATTTCGCACAGCGGTTAAGCATTGCCATTCAACGTGGCAATGCTGCCAGCCTTTTGGGTACATTACTTAGTGACAGCGATGAGGACCAATTTTTTGATGCTCTGTATTAGATTTAAGCTGTATATATATGAATAATTTTAGTTGAAGTGAGAAATGTAAATATTAAACTACAAGATTGTATACCTACAACTCAATGCAGACGACCATAGTCTGAGGACAAAAATACTCCAATAAACTTCCTTCTTGGTTTTAATGCCAAGTGTGCCGAGGATGCCATCCTTGTCTTTCACTTGAATTTATTATCTACAATCAAGAGCAGTATGCAAATAGTTTATGAATGAAAGAAACTCTCAATAATTTAAAACTGGCAGCTTATAGACTAAATTATCGGCCGACTATCGGGCAGCATTCACGCGCAGATGATTTTAATACTGTTCAAGCCATCGGCCGACTGTTTGATTGGCCATCCCATCAAACTTGTTAGTTTGCCGATACCGGTCTGCTCAATGTGCGAGTCCCTTACGTCTTCGTACATATCAAACGCCCGATCAAACAGTCGGCCGACTACAAATCTGCAGTGTGCGAAAACTTCTATAAAAGCACTGTAACTGGTTTTATTCATATTTATTTACATTAAACTAAAAGAAACTATACAGATGATTATTTACAAAAAACTAATGCTACTATGAAAATTAAAAAGCAACGAAAAATTCCTCTCCATCCCTGTCGACTGGTAGCATTGCCCCGTTTGATAGCCATGCTTATCCTTTGTCCAGGGCTTTTGGTCAAACGTGGCGTCAACCAGCCGTTTTGATATATATTCAAAAAGAGCATGGCCATTCGGATCCCACACACTGTTGAATTATATCTCACCAAAAACATAAATGTAAATAAGGAAAATAGGTTTTGAGTTATAAAAGGGTAAAAAGCGGCACCAAATGGTTCCTGTAAAAATACACTTGGCGCTGGCCAGCCAGTTCTTTTGCTTGAACTTGGCTTGACACGCTGCCGCGTGTCTAGATAAATATATAAGTATATTTTTTAGCTAATTCCCACGGTTTCACCCGAGCCTCGAAGGATAAAAATAAACATAAGATACCGCCCTGACTGCTTTGAGCAATGCCATCATATTGTTGCCACTTGATGTTTGAGGAAAAAAACAAATAAATACCAACAGATTACATTGATGTTTTTACAATTATTGACAAAAGAAACTCAAATGATAAACCATATATTGATAAAAATACTTTAATCACAACATACTAATTATTAATTACACTTAGTAAGTATAGGTCTTAGGGTCATAACCCTTGGCTGATACTGTATCGTCGATCCAGTCTCTCAACGCAGAGACGTCCACAAACACTGATGGAGTACTTTCCTCTCCGCAACCAACCCCCCACGCTGCGACACCGGTTTCAACGAACCGGTTTGTCTGAGACTCAATTGGGCAAGATATACCAGCAATTCCATGATTCGAACAGGTCTCTTTTTCAGAATCTCCTTCAGCACACATGAAGGTAGAATCCAATGCAAACAGATTTCCCAGCTTTGTTTTACAGTCCTCATATCCTATTACTGGTAATTCAACCTTTTTTGGAAGAAGTGAATACCTTACTCTACTATCAGTTATATATTTACCCCATCCAGTACCAAAACAGTGCGTACCTTCTTTTTGAACAAAATTCCTTGGTGGTAAACAAGCCACTTTAACGTTAGCAGCTGGGACAAAAGGTTCACTTACAAACAGAAGTGCAATATCGTAGAGCTTCAGATTTTTATCGTAATTTTTATGAATCTCAACTGATGCCACATCTCTCTCTTGATAAGGATAGATCTCTTTGGTTGACTGTGTATCCCATTCTCCCGCTCTGGTCTTCAAAGATTTTCCAGTATCCACGTAGTGGGCAGCAACAAGGACAACGTTTGGGTGTATTAAGGTGCCTGTACCAGTATATACGTCGATTTTCTGGCTCTCTGGGTCGTCCTCATTTACCAACTCGACAGTCACAACAGCGACTGCCCAAGGGAATTCTCCAAACTTTGCTATTCCTGGAATTTGTAGATCAACACCTATTGGATTAGACCAACCACAACCGTCTTGCTGTATTTCACGCTTCACAGGATTACGTACCTTCTTGTCTTCGGGGCAGCATACGTCGATGTAGGAACTGCAAAGATCTCCATAAGCAAAAGAAACCTCGCCGTCACTACTAGGGGTACATAGATAGTATGGAACGCATGTTGCGTTGCGGCCATCACTTAACTTGCAAGGTGCATTTTCAATATAGGTAGTCTCTGTCCGATTTAGTGCTGGTNTTATTTTCGTAAATTTATCAATTTCCGACGTCACACGGTAAATTTATAAACTAACGGATATCTATTCGTAAGATTCTAAATGGTTTGACCAATCACAGAAGCTCTTTTAAATATACGCATCTTTGAAATACGTAAAATAACACACTGCTTTCTGATTGGTCAATGTTCATAGCGGCACTGCTTGTGTCCATAGACTTCAATGGCGGCCGCGAGGAAGGAGAAGTGACATGTGACAGTCAACCAATCAGATCATGCGTAGTGCTTACTTATTATTTTACGAGTGACTTCAGTAAGTTTATCAATTTACGAAATTGTCAACGTAAAATAATAAAATTTATCTCCAGTTTAGAATCTTACGAAAGTTTATCAATTTACTAGGAAATTTATAAACTTACGGATCTTGTTATTTTCCGGTGACAGATATATAACTCTACCATCCTGGTAGTACATCGCTGCTACTAACAAACTGTTAGATAACAGTAATAAAGGTATTGTCTTAAACATTTTAACTTCACAATATTTTGTACACTGACACTTCTAAGGAGCTGGTAATTTCGTGTGTATTTTCCTTGTATAACTAGTGGCACGACTGTTCGCTTTAGCAATATAGCAGCGAAGATGTTTTTTTTTTTTTATAAACCTGCTATCTGTCCTCTCTTCACCTCGACTGGGATAACCCGTCGATAAGGATACTTGTTTCATTCTGTGTATAGATGCATCTATATTATTACCTTACCTACCTACTTAAATAAATGTACATGAAGCCTAGTTTTGGCGTTCGAAGATAATACATTAGACACATTTAAATTGCTAATTTTACCGAACATATACTTATGCTAGTTTCTGCCAGCGGTTTCACCCGCGTCCCGTGGAAACTAAGCCGCGTACCCGAATAAAAAGTATTTGTTCCTACTTCCTCAATAAATGGGCTATCTAACACTGAAATAATTTTTCAAATCGGACTAGTAGTTCCTGAGATTATCGCATTCAAGCAAGCAAACTCTTCATTTTATAATATTAGTACAGAAGTACAGATAAATATAGACTAAATGTTGTCAGTCTCTTGTAGTAAACAAACAAAGTCAGATTTTTTGTGTTGTTTATTTAATACTTTATTTAATAATATTGATAACGATCCCGTCTGCGTCAATACCTATAAGACATTAAAATAAAAGGCACAACTTCACCTCATTCAGTTTAAATCTCACACTGACTCGAAATCCAACAAAACCGTCTTAAAAATAGTGCAATTTTGAAAAATAATAATGTTGAAAATATTGTTCTTTATTCTGCTTGTGGCTACGGCTCAAAGTCAGAACCAAGATAATATGATCAAGGATATTTCTAGTGCCACTCCTGCAACGGATACATAGAAACAAAATACAGAGAAACCAACACTAAATCAGACAGAGAATACCTATATTGAGAATGCACCTTGCAAGTAAGTGATGGCCGCAACGCAACATGTGTTCCATACTATCTATGTACCCCTAGTAGTGACGGCGAGGTTTCTTTTGTTAATGGAGATCTTTGCGGTTCCTACATCGACGTATGCTGCCCCGAAGACAAGAAGGCACGTATAATACAGCAAGACGGTTGTGGTTGGTCTAATCCAATAGGCGTTGATGTACAAACGCCAGGAATAGCACAGTTTGGAGAGTTCCCTTGGAGAGTCGCTGTTCTCGAGCGAGAGAGCCCGAAAGTCGATGTATATACTGGTACAGGCACCTTAATACACCCAAGCGTTGTCCTTATTGCTGCCCACCACGTGGATACTGGAAAAATTTTGAAGACCAGGGCAGGAGAATGGAACCCGCAGTCATTCAAAGAGCTCTATCCTCATCAAGAGAGAGATGTGGCATCAGTTGAGATTCATAAAAACTACGTTAAAAATCTGAAGCTCTACGATATTGCACTTCTGTTTGTAAGTGAACCTTTTGTCCCAGCTGCTCACGTTAAAGCAGCTTGTTTACCACCAAAGAATTTTGTTCAAAAAGAAGGTGCGCACTGTTTTGGTACTGGATGGGGTAAAGCTTCAGTTAACGGTAGAACAAAATATTCACCCTTCCCGAAAAAGGTTGAATTACCAGTAATAGGATATGACGAATGTAAAACAAAGCTGGGAAATCTGTTTGCATTGGATTCCACCTTCATGTGTGCTGCAGGAGATTTTGGAAAAGAAGCCTGTTCGAATCATGGAATTTCTGGTGTATCTTGCCCAATTGAGTCTCAAACAAACCGGTTCGTTGAAACTGGTGTCGCAGCGTGGGGGGTTGGTTGTGGAGAGGAAAGTACTCCATCAGTGTTTGTGGACGTCTCTGCGTTGAGAGACTGGATCGACGATACAGTATCAGCCAAGGGTTATGACCCTAACACCTATACCTACTAAGATTAATTAAAAAAATTACATGTTGCGATTAAAGCAGTTTTATCAATATATAGTTTATCAATTGAGTTTCTTATGTCAATAATTGTAAGAACATTAATGCAATCTGTTGGTGGAGTTTGGTATTTATTTGTGCACGAGGTCTTGGGTTCGATTCCCGGGACGGGAAGAAATCGCTTTGTGGGTTTTGGAAACTTTCACAAATCAGTCCGGAGTTGGAAGTTGGTGATTTATACAGCCGTGCATCGGAGAGCACGGTCGTGTCCGATTGCCGTACCATCGGGTTATGAGAGTGAATAGGGAGTGCGTCTGTGTCTGCGCAAATGCTTGTGCACTATAATATGTCCCGCGCAGTTGGCTGATCTCCTTATATGAGAACAGCCGCCGTGGCCGGCAATCGGTTAGGATGCCATCATTATATGCATATGAGAATTTCAGTTTTTCAAAAAACTGCTAAAGAACTTTCTTTTGTATTTAGTATTTTGAGTTATGAGAACCATGATCGGCGCGTATTTTGACAATTTTATTCCCTCAACTGAATATAATCAGTCAATATCATTTTTGTCTGAATCAGTTACTAAAAATCACTTTTAACCTGCTCTAATGACCAGAACGTCGAAATTATGCGCTTAAAACTGTTTATGACTGATTCTGCTAGAAGGAATTACTTTCGACTGATTAAGTAATTTAAACTACAAGATTTAAATATCCAAACGCCTAGTTGACACTTCCCGTGAACCAAGGGCTGGCTTTCATTTCGCACAGCGGTTAAGCATTGCCATTCAACGTGGCAATGCTGCCAGCCTTTTGGGTACATTACTTAGTGACAGCGATGAGGACCAATTTTTTGATGCTCTGTATTAGATTTAAGCTGTATATATATGAATAATTTTAGTTGAAGTGAGAAATGTAAATATTAAACTACAAGATTGTATACCTACAACTCAATGCAGACGACCATAGTCTGAGGACAAAAATACTCCAATAAACTTCCTTCTTGGTTTTAATGCCAAGTGTGCCGAGGATGCCATCCTTGTCTTTCACTTGAATTTATTATCTACAATCAAGAGCAGTATGCAAATAGTTTATGAATGAAAGAAACTCTCAATAATTTAAAACTGGCAGCTTATAGACTAAATTATCGGCCGACTATCGGGCAGCATTCACGCGCAGATGATTTTAATACTGTTCAAGCCATCGGCCGACTGTTTGATTGGCCATCCCATCAAACTTGTTAGTTTGCCGATACCGGTCTGCTCAATGTGCGAGTCCCTTACGTCTTCGTACATATCAAACGCCCGATCAAACAGTCGGCCGACTACAAATCTGCAGTGTGCGAAAACTTCTATAAAAGCACTGTAACTGGTTTTATTCATATTTATTTACATTAAACTAAAAGAAACTATACAGATGATTATTTACAAAAAACTAATGCTACTATGAAAATTAAAAAGCAACGAAAAATTCCTCTCCATCCCTGTCGACTGGTAGCATTGCCCCGTTTGATAGCCATGCTTATCCTTTGTCCAGGGCTTTTGGTCAAACGTGGCGTCAACCAGCCGTTTTGATATATATTCAAAAAGAGCATGGCCATTCGGATCCCACACACTGTTGAATTATATCTCACCAAAAACATAAATGTAAATAAGGAAAATAGGTTTTGAGTTATAAAAGGGTAAAAAGCGGCACCAAATGGTTCCTGTAAAAATACACTTGGCGCTGGCCAGCCAGTTCTTTTGCTTGAACTTGGCTTGACACGCTGCCGCGTGTCTAGATAAATATATAAGTATATTTTTTAGCTAATTCCCACGGTTTCACCCGAGCCTCGAAGGATAAAAATAAACATAAGATACCGCCCTGACTGCTTTGAGCAATGCCATCATATTGTTGCCACTTGATGTTTGAGGAAAAAAACAAATAAATACCAACAGATTACATTGATGTTTTTACAATTATTGACAAAAGAAACTCAAATGATAAACCATATATTGATAAAAATACTTTAATCACAACATACTAATTATTAATTACACTTAGTAAGTATAGGTCTTAGGGTCATAACCCTTGGCTGATACTGTATCGTCGATCCAGTCTCTCAACGCAGAGACGTCCACAAACACTGATGGAGTACTTTCCTCTCCGCAACCAACCCCCCACGCTGCGACACCGGTTTCAACGAACCGGTTTGTCTGAGACTCAATTGGGCAAGATATACCAGCAATTCCATGATTCGAACAGGTCTCTTTTTCAGAATCTCCTTCAGCACACATGAAGGTAGAATCCAATGCAAACAGATTTCCCAGCTTTGTTTTACAGTCCTCATATCCTATTACTGGTAATTCAACCTTTTTTGGAAGAAGTGAATACCTTACTCTACTATCAGTTATATATTTACCCCATCCAGTACCAAAACAGTGCGTACCTTCTTTTTGAACAAAATTCCTTGGTGGTAAACAAGCCACTTTAACGTTAGCAGCTGGGACAAAAGGTTCACTTACAAACAGAAGTGCAATATCGTAGAGCTTCAGATTTTTATCGTAATTTTTATGAATCTCAACTGATGCCACATCTCTCTCTTGATAAGGATAGATCTCTTTGGTTGACTGTGTATCCCATTCTCCCGCTCTGGTCTTCAAAGATTTTCCAGTATCCACGTAGTGGGCAGCAACAAGGACAACGTTTGGGTGTATTAAGGTGCCTGTACCAGTATATACGTCGATTTTCTGGCTCTCTGGGTCGTCCTCATTTACCAACTCGACAGTCACAACAGCGACTGCCCAAGGGAATTCTCCAAACTTTGCTATTCCTGGAATTTGTAGATCAACACCTATTGGATTAGACCAACCACAACCGTCTTGCTGTATTTCACGCTTCACAGGATTACGTACCTTCTTGTCTTCGGGGCAGCATACGTCGATGTAGGAACTGCAAAGATCTCCATAAGCAAAAGAAACCTCGCCGTCACTACTAGGGGTACATAGATAGTATGGAACGCATGTTGCGTTGCGGCCATCACTTAACTTGCAAGGTGCATTTTCAATATAGGTAGTCTCTGTCCGATTTAGTGCTGGTTTCTCTGTATCTTGTTTCTTTGTATCCGTTGCAGGAGCAGCACTGGAAATCTCCTTGACCACATTGTCCAGGGTTTTACTTTGAGCCGTAGCCATAAGCAGAACAAATAATAATATTTTCAACATAATTATTTTTCAAAATATCACTATTTTTAATACACAGGCCGGTTTTGTTGGATTCCGTGGCGTTTTCCTTGTCAAACGAGATGTTCTGATCAGTTTGCGACTAAAACTGGATGCGTTGAAGTTGTGCCTCTTATTTAAATGTCTTGTAGGTATCGACGCAGACGAGATCGCTATTAATATATTTGACAAGAATACAACACAACAAATCCGACTTTGCTTGTTTATTAAGGGAGATAGTGATTTCGATCAAATTAGCGTTTCAATTGTGTTAATATATTATCTTTTTTAATTTAAACCAAAACTACGGTCACTGAAATAAACTCCAAAATAATAAAAACATTTTTTTTTAAACTAAATCGAGTTTCTCAAATGTGGGCTAACTCGCATGGTTGCTGGTAAAATTGTATTTTTGTTAGATATATCGAATACACAGTATCATTATGCTCCCCCACTAGCATTAGATAATAAAATAGCACTATTCTTATGTTAAAAATTTAGAGCGTTGTCATTTATCACACCATCTGCTGAGCACAGGCCTCCTCTTCTGGTGAATTCTTTAGTACTTATATCACCATGTTTACGTTCATGTTTTGTTGTGTTTTTGTTTTTTTTTCCTTCATTATATTAATGATTATCAACTGTCACCCAGATGCAATACAATATGCTGATAACCTTTTATCCCTCCTTAATGGTATATGTATATGAGAATGTTAGTCTGTTTATTGCATTATATGCTAAAAATTAACCTGAATCGTTAGAGAAGGAATTTGTAAAACCAAAATATGTTGAAGTAAGTGGGAGAATGAAATAAAGAAATACTTAAATAAAAAAAAAATTCTTTGTATTTAGTATTTTGCATTATGAAAACCTTGATAAGCGCGTATTTTCTCAATGTTATTACATCCTCAACTTATGTTTTGACTGATATAATCAATCAAGTCAATATAATTTTCGTCTGAATCAGTTACTAAAAATCACTTTTAACCTGCTCCATTCAGCATAACATCGAAAGCATCTGCTTAAAACTGCTTGTAACTGATTCCGCTAGCAGAAACAACTTTCGACTGATTAAGTCTTTTGACTACAATATTGTATACCTACTACTCAATGCAGACGACCATAGTCTTAGTACAAAACACTCCAATAAACTTCCTTCTCGATTTTAATGCAGAGCAAGAGGATGCCATCTTTGTTTTTCACCTGAATTTATTATTCACAATCAAGAGCAGTATGAAAATAGTTTATGAATAAGAATATAGACTATAATCGGGCAGTATGCGCGTGCAAAATACTTTCATACTGTTCAAGCTATTGGCCGATAGTTGGCCGACTATTTGATTGGCCATCCTATTAAACTTTTCAGCCTGCCGATACCAGTCGGCTGAATGTGCGCGCTCCCATACATCTTCGTACTTATCAAACGCCCGATCAAACTATCGGCTGAATCACAGTTTAAATACATGTAGAACAGTTGGAAAGCTACCTTCTAACGTTCGTAACGTCACACTTACACAATTGACGAACACGGCACTGGCAAAGGTACAAATTGACGAGCATTTATGTACCTTTACCAGTGCTATCAGTACTGACTGTCACGTCAAGAGCGATCGCTCCGCTGCGCATTTGGCCTAAATAGAAACAAAACAGATATCCAAGTCAGTACTACCAAGTGACAACCCTACGGCTTCGATGGTGCTTACGTCATCATTTTGATAACAAGGCTTAGCTTCATTACTGTAACATCTTTATTCTGTGGCTGAATAAAAAATCTGCAGTGTGCGAGAACTATTACACGCACTGTTAAATTGTAAATGTATGTCTAAGTATATTCTTTAGCTGTTTCGCACGGTTTCACTCGAGCCTCAAAGATGAAAATAAACATAAGCTACCACCCTGACTGCTTTAAGCAATTCCATCATATTGTTGCCACTTGATGTTTGAGGGAAAAAAACAATTAATTATAAACCACCAACAGATTTCAGACATAAGCAACTCAAATGATAAACCATATATTGATAAAACTTTTTTAATCGCAACATGCATTTTTTTAAATTAATCTTAGTAAGTATAGGTCTTAGGGCCATAACCTTTGGATGATACTGCATCGTCGATCCAGTCTCTCAACGCAGAGACGTCCACAAACACTGATGGAGTACTTTCCTCTCCGCAACTAACCCCCCACGCTGCGACACCGGTTTCAACGAACCGGTTTGTTTGAGACTCAATTGGGCAAAATATACCAGAAATTCCATGATTTGAACAGGAATCTTTTTCAGAATCTCCTTCAGCACACATGAAGGTAGAATCCAATGCAAACAGATTTCCCAGCTTTGTTTTACAGTCCTCATATCCTATTACTGGTAATTCAACCTTTTTTGGAAGAAGTGAATATCTTATTCCACCGTCAGTTAATGATTTACCCCATCCAGTACCAAAACAGTGCGTACCTTCCTTTTGAACAAAATTCTTTGGTGGTAAACAAGCTGCTTTAACGTGAGCAGCTGGGACAAAAGGTTCACTTACAAACAGAAGTGCAATATCATAGAGCTTCAGATTTTTGTCGTAGTTTTTATGAATCTCAACTGATGCTACATCTCTCTCTTGGTAAGGATAGATCTCTTTGGTAGATTGCGTTTCCCAGTCTCCTGCTATAATCTTCAAAGGTTTTCTAGTATCCACGTAGTGGGCAGCAACAAGGACAACGTTTGGGTGTATTAAGGTGCCTGTACCAGTATATACTTGTATTTTCGGGCTCTCTGGGTCGTCCTCATTTACCAACTCGACAGTCACAATAGCGACACGCCAAGGGAATTCTTCAAACTGTGCTTTTCCTGGCGTTTGTGGAACAACGCCTTGTGGGCTAGACCAACCACAACCGTCTTGCTGTATTTCACGCTTCACAGGATTACGTACTTTCTTGTCTTCGGGGCAGCATACGTCAATGTAGGAATCACAAAGTTTTCCGTAAACAAAAACAGCCTCGCCGTCACTGCTAGGGGTACATAGATAGTATGGAACGCATGTTGCGTTGCGGCCATCACTTAACTTGCAAGGTGCATTCTCAATATAGGTAGTCTCTGTCCGATTTAGTGCTGGTTTCTCTGTATCTTGTTTCTTTGTATCCATTGCAGGAGCAGCACTGGAAATCTCCTTGACCACATTGTCCAGGTTTTTACTTTGAGCCGTAGCCACAAGCAGAACAAATAATAATATTTTCAACATTATTTTTCAAAATATCACTATTTTTAATACACGGCCAGTTTTGTTGGATTCCGTGGCGTTTTCCTTGTCAAACGAGATGTTCTGATCAGTTTGCGATTAAAACTGGATGCGTTGAAGTTGTGCCTCTTATTTAAATGTCTTGTAGGTATCGACGCAGACGGGATCGCTATTAATAACTTTGAAATGAAAACAACACAACAAATCAGACTTTGCTTGTTTATTAAGGGAGATAATGATTTCAATTAAATTATCGTTTCAATTGTGTTAATATATTATCTTTTTTAATTTAAACCAAAACTATGGTCACTGAAATAAACTCCAAAATAATAAAAACATTTTTTTTAATTAAATCGAGTTTCTCAAATATGGGCTAACTCGCATGATTGCTGATAAAACAATAAATTTTGTTATATGTATCGAATACACCATAGTATCATTACTATCAGTATCATTATAAGCTCCCCCATTTGCATTAGGAAGTAAAACAGCATAATTTTTATGTAAAAAATTTAGAGCGTTGTCATTTATCACACCATCATCAGCCTTTTTATAGTTCCACTGCTGAGCATATGCCTCCTCTTCTGATGAATTCTTTAGTACTTATATCACATGTTTACGTTCATGTTTTGTTGTGTTTTTATATTTCTTCCTTCATAAAGATACTGAATAACAGCTGTCACCCAGATGCAATATAATATGCTGATAACCTTTTTTACCTCTTTAATAGTATATGTATTTGAGAATGTTAGTCTGTTTATTACATTACACGCTAAAAATTAACCTGAATCGTTAGAGAAGGAATTTGTGAAACTAAAATATATTATAGAGGTACTCTCTTCGTTTGTAGTGTTTTAGGTAACGAGAACCTTGCCCGGCGCGTATTTTGTCAATTTTATTACTTCGTCAACTTTGAGAGTTATGACTGATATAATTAGTCAATATATTTTGTGTCAAATTCAGTTACTAAAAATCACTCAAAATCAAAATCAAAATCAAAAACCTTGCCCGGCGCGTATTTTGTCAATTTTATTACTTCGTCAACTTTGAGAGTTATGACTGATATAATTAGTCAATATATTTTGTGTCAAATTCAGTTACTAAAAATCACTCAAAATCAAAATCAAAATCAAAAACCTTGCCCGGCGCGTATTTTGTCAATTTTATTACTTCGTCAACTTTGAGAGTTATGACTGATATAATTAGTCAATATATTTTGTGTCAAATTCAGTTACTAAAAATCACTCAAAATCAAAATCAAAATCAAAAACCTTGCCCGGCGCGTATTTTGTCAATTTTATTACTTCGTCAACTTTGAGAGTTATGACTGATATAATTAGTCAATATATTTTGTGTCAAATTCAGTTACTAAAAATCACTCAAAATCAAAATCAAAATCAAAAACCTTGCCCGGCGCGTATTTTGTCAATTTTATTACTTCGTCAACTTTGAGAGTTATGACTGATATAATTAGTCAATATATTTTGTGTCAAATTCAGTTACTAAAAATCACTCAAAATCAAAATCAAAATCAAAAACCTTGCCCGGCGCGTATTTTGTCAATTTTATTACTTCGTCAACTTTGAGAGTTATGACTGATATAATTAGTCAATATATTTTGTGTCAAATTCAGTTACTAAAAATCACTCAAAATCAAAATCAAAATCAAANATGAATTCTTTAGTACTTATATCACATGTTTACGTTCATGTTTTGTTGTGTTTTTATATTTCTTCCTTCATAAAGATACTGAATAACAGCTGTCACCCAGATGCAATATAATATGCTGATAACCTTTTTTACCTCTTTAATAGTATATGTATTTGAGAATGTTAGTCTGTTTATTACATTACACGCTAAAAATTAACCTGAATCGTTAGAGAAGGAATTTGTGAAACTAAAATATATTATAGAGGTACTCTCTTCGTTTGTAGTGTTTTAGGTAACGAGAACCTTGCCCGGCGCGTATTTTGTCAATTTTATTACTTCGTCAACTTTGAGAGTTATGACTGATATAATTAGTCAATATATTTTGTGTCAAATTCAGTTACTAAAAATCACTTTTAACCTACTCCATTGAGCAAAACGTCAAAAGTATGCGCTTAAACTGCTTGCGACTGCTTCTGCTAGGAGAAATTTCTTTAGACAGATTAAGTTTTTTACTGGCAGCTAATAGACTGCTATCGACCAACTGTCGGGCAGTATGTGCACGCAGATGATTATTCAACCTATCGGCCGATAATTGGCCGACAATTCGATTGGCCATCCCGTCAAACTTTTCAGTCTGCCGATACCAGTCTGTTCACTGTGCGCTCTCCCATACATCTTCGTTCTTATCAAACGCGCGCCCGATCAAACTGTCGGTTGAATAAAAAATCTGTTGTTTGTAAGAACTAAAAAGAATATATACACCGTGTTCCTGAGAATATACATTAATTTTGAATAATACTTATATAGCTCTTGTTAAACATTTTGAACAATAAAAGTAATAGTTTAAATGGCATAGTTTTTAAGTTTAACCAATTTAATTATGTTGTGCTTTAAGAAAGTCTTTATTTGTGAGATGTTGCTACTTTGTGCAGCCAAAACTATCAAAGAGGTAAAAAATAAATAAGGTATAGAGTAATTGATATTAGATAAATTTCATCTAAGCATTAAGTTTGTATAATTCTTTTTTTTTATTGGAATTTCTAACAGAGTCCATAGTAAAAAATGGTCTGAATAACATGCCGAAGTAAATAAATACCCTCAGGAACACGGTGTATATATATATATTTATTTTAGTTTGTATATATTAGTAATTAATAGTAGTTTTAAGTTTGTATATGTTTATGAGTAGGCTTAGTATATATTAATTGTAAAACTTTAACTTAAATAAATTTAACCTTCTTAATATTCTATACGAGAACTGTTACACGCACTGTTAAATTATATGAATGTATAAGTACGTAATTATATTCTTTAGCTGTTTCGCACGGTTTCACCCGAGCCTCGAAGGATGAAAATAAATATAAGATACCACCCTGACTGCTTTGATCAATGACATCATATTGTTGCCACTTGATGTTTGAGGAAAAAAACAATTAAATACCAAGCTCCACCAACAGATTTCAGACATAAGAAACTCAAATGATAAACCATATATTGATAAAATTGTTTTAATGGCTACATGCATTTCAAAAAAAAAATCTTAGTAAGTATAGGTCTTAGGGTCATAACCCTTGGCAGATACTGTATCGTCGATCCAGTCTCTCAACGCAGAGACGTCCACAAACACTGATGGAGTACTTTCCTCTCCGCAACCAACCCCCCACGCTGCGACACCGGTTTCAACGAACCGGTTTGCCTGAGACTCAATTGGGCAAGATACGCCAGAAATTCCATGATTCGAACAGGCCTCTTTTCCAGAATCTCCTCCAGCACACATGAAGGTAGAATCCAATGCAAACAGATTTCCCAGCTTTGTTTTACAGTCCTCATATCCTATTACTGGTAATTCAACCTTTTTTGGAAGAAGTGAATATCTTATTCCACCGTCAGTTAATGATTTACCCCATCCAGTACCAAAACAGTGCGTACCTTCTTTTTGAACAAAATTCTTTGGTGGTAAACAAGCTAATTTAACGTGAGCAGCTGGGACAAAAGGTTCACTTACAAACAGAAGTGCAATATCATAGAGCTTCAGATTTTTGTCGTAGTTTTTATGAATCTCAACTGATGCTACATCTCTCTCTTGGTAAGGATAGATCTCTTTGGTAGATTGCATGTCCCAGTCTCCTGCTTTAATCTTCAAAGATTTTCCAGTATCCACGTAGTGGGCAGCAACTAGGACAACGTTTGGGTGTATTAAGGTGCCTGTACCAGTAAATCTGTCAATTTTCTCGCTCTCTGGGTCGTCCTCATTTAGCAACTCGACAGTCACAACAGCGACTCCCCAAGGGAATTCTCCAAACTTTGCTATTCCTGGCGTTTGTAGATCAATGCCTATTGGATTAGACCAACCGCAACCGTCTTGCAGTATTTCTTGCTTCACAGGATTACGTACTTTCTTGTCTTCGGGGCAGCATACGTCGACGTAGGAATCGCAAAGATCTCCATTAACAAAAGAAACCTCGCCGTCACTACTAGAGGTACATAAATAGTATGGAACACATGTTGCGTTGCGGCCATCACTTAACTTGCAAGGTGCATTTTCATTATCTGATTGATCCGTATCCGTTGTAGGATCAGCACCAAAAATGTCTTTGATCGTAATGTCCAGGTTTTTACTTTGGGCCGTAGCCACGAGCAGAACAAAGGATAATATTTTCAACATAATTATTTTTCAAAGTATCACTATTTTTAACCTCTCGCCAGAAGCGCGGATATATGCGAGGCACAATAAATTTTCTATTGTCTTATAATTACGGCATACGAGCGGTTAAGCACGGCCGGTTTTGTTGGATTCCGTGGCGTTTTCCTTATCAACCGAGATGTTCTGGTCAGTTTAAGATTTGAACTGGTTGCGGAGAAGCTGTGCCTCTTATTTAAATAGACAGGTAGGCATCAACGTAGACAAGATTGCTATTAATAACTTTGAATGGAAAACTACACAACAAATTAGACGTTGCTTGTTTAGGCGATAGTGATTTCGATCAAACTAGCGTTTCAAGTGTGATAATGTATTATCTTTTTTAATTTAAACTAAAACTATGGTCACTAACGTAAACCTTAAAATAAAATAAACTATTTTTTTAACTAAACCGAGTTTCTCAAAAGTGGGCTAACTCGCATGATTGCTAATTGCCAAATGCAATAATGTCTTCTTATCTTATATGTATATGCAGATTTCACTTAACCTGAATTATTTGAGATGGAATTTGATAAGGATACAGAAGACAGTCTTTAGGACACGGATGAAGTTGTGGACTAAATCTGGTACCAAATGGTTCTTTATTTCAAATTAGCAGTTTTGTTAAATTACAAACGTTCAACTATTTTATTTTGGACTAGCTTCCGCCAACGGTTTCACCCGTGTCCCGTGGAAACTTCTCAACGCACCCGGATAAAAAGTAACCTATAGCCTTCCTCGATAAATGGGCTATATAACACTGAAATAATTTTTCCTTTTCCTGTTCCTTAGATTAGCGCGTTCAAACAAACAAACTCTTCAGCTTTATAATATTAAATATAGATAGATATACTTCACGCTCTTTTAACCTAAATAGAAAAGCCTGATTCCAGTACATGTATCGAAAATATTTTAAAACTATATCATACCAATAAGTCGAACAGAATTTTCTTGGAAATATCGAAAACGGCTTCTATAAAAATTTCTAATGTTAAAAATATCTTAAGTTTATGAAACTGCAAAATACTTTTACATGATTGCATCTTTATATTGGAAACTTTAGCTTAGAAATGGTAAAAGGATGATATGGTGTATTGAACTAACTAATCCATTTCACATATTTATATATATCGAGTTATATCGAAGTCAGTATATATCGAGAATGGTCTAGTTGTCGCATAATCGACTGCTGTTCACGAGGTCTCGGGTTCGATTTCGGGTCGGGTCGAAATCCCTTTGTGGGTTTTAGAAATTTTCACAAAGCAGCCTGAAGTCTGAAAGATGTCTCTCCAGTCGTGTCGGGTTGGACGCTATTATTATTATATAGAGTACCACTAGAATAAGCTTCATCATAAGGTTAAGCAATGCTTAGTGCGGTAGGTCGTTAGGTGGGATTATCATGACGTGTTCCTATGAATTTCACAAGGCACGTTAAACTGGTGGGTCCCGTCTGTCATTTCAACATCTCTGGCAGTCGTTACGGGTAATTATAAGCTAGAATGTCTAGACAACCACCTAGGGGTATCGGGTTGCTCGGGTAACTGGGTTGAGAAGGTCAGATAAATCGCTCCTTGTAAAATACTAGTACTCAGCTGTATCCAGTCTGGAATCCAACCCCAATATAGTTGGAAAAAGGCCAGGCAGATGATGACACTAACATACTAACGTTGTCGTCTTTGGGTGACCACTTGACCAAAGAGACAACCATCTTACAGGCTAAGGGCTGCATTGTATTTTTAGGGTTCCGTACCCAAAGGGTAAGACGGGACCCTATTACTAAGACTTCGTTGTCTGTCTGTCTGTCTCCACGCTGTATCTCATAATCCGTGATAGCTTGAAAGGTGAAATTTTCACAAATGACGTATTTCCATTGCCGAAAACTTAAAAATAATATGTGCATTATGGGGGGTCCCCGTACAATAAACGTGTGAAACCGCAAATTATAGCTTTGTTATTTATATATTTGTATGAAAAACAAAGTTATTTTTTGCTGTCCGATTTTTTTTTGTATTTTGGCTAGTTGTAGGTAATATGTAGATACGTTCATTTTTCATAGATAATGGTACGGAACCCTTCTTGCGCGAGTCTTACACTTGGTAGGTTTTTTTATCACAAAGCTGTTTCGTAGCAGCTCAAGAATCGATGCCGTGACCACAAGCACAATAATCATGCCTAAAACCACAAGACTCAAGAGGAAATAACCGGTAGTAATTAACCGGTTTGATGTTTGAGGAAAATAACCAAATACATACCAAAATCCTCCAACAGATTTTATTAAGGGGCCGAAACTCGAAAAAATATTTTTTTTCGTCGCATAATGTAAGCCATTGGTACATGCTACGGGCTCGAAAGTTAATACTGTGAGTAGTCAAGGATTTGATGCAGAGAAAAACTTAAAAAAATATTTAAAAATAGTCTTACGCATTGAAAAAAAAGGCTAGGAATAGCCTCTCGAAAAAATTTTTCGTCGCAAAGTTCTCAAATATTCAATGATAACCACCACATTTTTTACCATTAAACGACAGGAAATTTAATAAACTAAAGACAAATATCATAATATTTGATTCCATAGCACATTAATTTTGAGAAAAAATTTAAAAAAACCGTTAAAATTGAATGACAATAAAGCATGAGCAGCGCCTCGCAATGTAAGGTTTAGATAATAAATAAAAGATAAATAAGTTCTTTCTTTATGAAATGCCTTCCTCTCTTCTACAAACTAGCTTGCTGTGCCCATCAGGGTCCATAATTGTGACAACTATACCTAATATTTCCACCTTATGTAGGTACATTATGGAATGCAATAAACGTTATGAGTATGGTAAATGAATCTGACGTGAAGAAGCGCCTTAATGTTCTTGATAATTACCTTAATTTTTTTTCTTCTTCAACAGATGAACCACCGCAATCGATATTCGATTACCATTCAATGCCAGCGCTGTCTGAACTGGATGACTTCGACTTGTGTCTGAAGAAACCTGAAGCCGTCTACTGCATTGTAGACCTGGTACTCTTGGAAGATGAGACGCCTTTGTATCAGTTCATCAAGGTATGGCCGGGCTTTTGTTTTTAGGGTTCCGTACCCAAAGGGTAAAACGGGACCCTATTACTAAGACTTCGTTGTCTGCCTGTCTGTCTCCACGCTATATCTCATTAACCGTGATAGCTAGAAAGCTGAAATTTTCACAAATGATGTATTTCCGTTGCCGCTATAACAAAAAATACTAAAAATTAATAAAAGAGTCCTCATACAATAAACGTGAAACTGCAAATTATAAGTTTGTTATTCATACATTTGTATGAAAAACAAAGTTATTTTTTGCGGTCCGAAAAATTTTGGCTAATTGTAGGTATGTAATAGACACATTCATTTTTCATAGATAATGGTACGGAACCCTTCGTGCGCGAGTCCAACTCGCATTTGGCCTTTTTTTTACTAGCTACCACCACTTGCGTCCCTAGGGATCTTTTCCGTGCACCCGGATAAAAATATATCGCAGCCTCTTTAAAGCCTTTCTCAATAAATAGGCTATCTAGCATTGAATTTTTGAAGTGAAAACTTCTTAGCGGCCCTGTATACTTTTTGTATAGGGAAAAAAATATAAATAAACTCATGACCAATAGATTTGAAACCTGGGAAGTCCGTACGTTAATCTATAAAACGTGAAGGACAAGTTCATCGCTCGCTTCCGTGTGTTCTGAGATATTAACTTTTTATAATGTTATGAAGCGGTTATGTTTGTTATGAAATATTATTGTAATAAAACACCTTATAAGAACTAATTTAAATGTCCTTACATTTACTTTATATAACAGATTATAGTTCTAAAGTGATGTAATATTTAAAATTTACATGTTTGTGGATGCAATTAATCAATATTGCAATTTACCACAGAAATGATAGTACTTTTTATTAATAATTAAATCAATTCGTGCAGAATGATTACCTAATTATTCAAATACCTATGTCAAAAATGTATAAAGTTAATATTCAAGTTTTCAGTTTTGCCTGCATTCCCGGATTGCAACCAGTTTTTTTCTTTCAAAAGTCAAAGTCAAATCATTTATTTCATTTAAGCCTTTACAAGCACTTATGAATGTCAAAAAAATATAACTAAAGTTGATTCTTATTGCCCGTTCCAAAAGTAGCTTCCTATGGAGAACGGGCAAGAAACTCCATGGTTACTCTTTTTAAAAATAGAATTACAGTTTTATGTATACAGAATAATAGCATGCGAAGATCATGTAGAATCACAAAAAGAAATATGAGAATAAAATAAATAAAAAATCAAATTAGATTAGTAGTTCCTAAGTTTAGAGAACAAAAGACCACCTCAAGTTCATTAAATTAGTATTGAAGGTTGACATAATTAGGGAAAAATGCTTACAATCGATTCATTGAAATGAAACTCAAATTGAACAGAGGTTGGGCCTATACCAATTAGGGGTTTTATCCGTTTGTTGGACGAATTCACTTAACACCTTTTTTACACCATTTTGAAAACCTCACAAAAACAGCAAAAATATGATAATTTCCATGAAATGATAATTATCATAATTATGAAAATCTAACAACGAAAAAAATCTTGCAACTTAGAATGCCATTAGAATGGTAGATTATAATCACTTTAATAACACACTTGCCCAAATTACATTACTATAAGGGCTATGGCTCTCGTTAAGGTCAAGATAATTGTTACATTACAAATTACGAGCAAGGGCTTCATACAAGTCAAACATTGCAATAGTGAGTTAAGCATTAAGGCCTTACGAATGCACGTAGTTTAATGATATGTCCAGACTTCTATTGCGTACTTCATATATTACCTTGACATAGTATTTTGTGTACCACATGTTAATATTTACCTTCTTCACTCAATCTGTTTGAAAGGGACTTGAATTGCGAGTTCATTGACCTTGTATTGACCACATACTGTAACGTGTTTTAGGTCTTTGGGTTAAAGTAGTAGGTAGTTCAACTTTTTGGGAAATTTAGAAAAATAATTGAGGGAGAGAGAGAAATATTCTTCTAGGTTACTTTTAGTTATTTTAAAAGGTTGTTTGAACGCGCTAATCTCATGCACTACTAGTGCGATTTGAAAAAATATTTCAATGTTAACTAGTCCATTTATCAACCTTGGGGGGGCAGGAAGGCCGAAGGCTACTTTTTATCCGTGTGTGCAGAGCAGACAGCATATGGTTGAAGCCGCTGGCAGAAACTAGTCGTTAAAACCAAACAAATAGTTAGCTATGCCTGTTGAATCCATCATATAGTCTGATTTTTAAAATTACAATGATAACCGAGCCAGGGAATACTTTTTTTATACCAGCTAATATAAAATATTTGTCTTACGGCCACTTTCACAGTTTTCTAGAGAGTTCTAGATAAGAACTCTATCTGAAATATATATAGAAAGAAAAGTAATCAAAATTTAAAATATTTCAATGGCATGATCTGTCAAATATCTATTTAAAATTTTATCTAGAACTTCTGGTTAGTCTCCTAACATCTTCTCTTCCCTTCTAGAATTTCTCAACCTTGAGCTACAAGAACTATGAGCACACGAAGCTCCACCGCGGAGTCTGTGGCTCCCAGCATTGTGGCATGAACACCAGCCATGCCGACGCTGGTAACAGTACTGCCGATACCTTGAAGGCCTGCCTCAATGCTACTATACATCAAGGGTATGGATTGCAGGTAAGATTTTTTAAATCTCTTTCTTCACGACAAGCAAGTAAAAGAATATTCATACTTGCTTATAATTATAGTCGTCGTGTCCTTATACCTATTTGAGTTTGGTGCAGCATGTTTTTTTCTTCCATACTCTTCTATCTACCGTCATCTTACGAGTAACATGCTCTAGCCATATCGACTTATATTACCTTATACACCCTTTCTCGATATCCATCCACGTTTACATCCAAAACCTTACTCACAACTCCATGCTTCCTAATTATGAAGGTCAAAATTTTCTAAGCGAACGATAGTAAAACGCAATATGCATTGATTAATCCCTTCCCTTTGTATTTGTTCATTTATAATATAAATATTTACATTTATTACGTTAACTAAAACTATTTTTATATACACAGCTTAAACCTAATACAGAGCATCAAAAAATTGATCCTCATCGCTGGCACTCGGCAATGCATTAAGGTTTTTCATCTTTATAAGCAGCACAATGGTCATTGCATTTTTTTTGTTTAAAATACTCCAGTTAAAGTTACTCCATTAGCACAATTTCGTCGAAAATCCATTTAGCACGACTATATTCCTTTTACGCCAATTTTTGGCAATTATTGGTTTAAGTTACGAGCTCTGCATCTGTTACTAATAGCTCTTAGTTTGGTATATTTTGGTAAATTGGCATATTTTGGGAATTATGTACGTTGCTAATTCACTTTTATTTTAGTCTAGTTTTTTGTGTATTTGGAGATTGGACTAATGACGATTTGTTTCATGGGTATAGTAGATGTCTAAAAATCTTTATGAATAGAAAAATAAGGTCTTCATTCTCACTGATAGAATGTCCATATATCTATCTATACTTATAATAAATCTGTAGAGAGGTAAATTCTGTACATGAAATATATTTCCACAATAACTTTCAGGGGGTGATAAGGGATCGACAGTGATGCCAAAAATGGAATCAGCAAAATTTTTATCTGTCTGTCTGTCTATCTGTATAACCGTTATAGAAACAAAAACTACTCGATGGATTTTAACCAAACTTGGTACAATTATTCTTCATAATCCTGACTCCTGAGCTGGCTATAGTATACTTTTCATCACGCTACAATCAATAGGAGCAGAGCGTGAAGGGAAAATCTTTGATTACGACGACCCGTTATTGCTGGCACAAGTGACATGATCCGCGGACGAAGTCGCTGGCAGAAGCTAGTATCCAATATAACAGTCATAACAAGTAACTTTTCAACAATAAAAGCTTTTCAATTAAATACGTTTCAATCAATATAGGGTCCAATTTTGGAATTTAAGCAAGCTGAATGAACATTGCTGTGCTGTCCTATCAATATATTGAATTGTTCAATTGATTCAGGCTATAGTGAATGCAATTCATTGTCCTATATTTTGGTTATGTCCATTGACATCAAAACAAAAGGTCTAGTTTGATTATTAGTATATAGTACTGTGGGATTTATTACTGATGTATTATTGTCATCGGTCTATTTGGTTTTGTAGTGATAGGCATGAGCTACTTTGTACACAGAGAAGAAGTAAGTATTAATGAACTCAGCTCAACGTAGGTCATCAAAATTTAGGTTTCCGAATGTTTTCTAGGTCAGTCATTGGTATCCGAGATACAGTAAGAAAGAACATTGAAAGGGCTAAACTCGTATTTCTTTAGTTTTGAACTATCATATTTTACAGCTATATAGATGCCTAATGGTCGATTTCAATAATCTACCTATCGAATGTTTTGCGATTAGAGATTAAAAATTTATATAATTTATATGGATCTTATATCAACATTTAATCTCTTATTGCAAATCAACGAATAGATAGAATATAGAAGTCCAGCATTAAACTACATGGTCTAAACACATTATTTGGTTTCATAACAATGTTTTTAGGCTAATTTTGAAAATAACATCAATTACTCCTCTGCATTATTTTTTGCTAACATCCCTTCTATCACACCAGGTGGATTCCTTATCAGTGCGGTACTGCAAGACCCAGGATGACTCTCTACCCCATGATGTCCTGGACTACGTCGTAGGAGTCCTGTTGCTGGCTCTACTGCTGGTCAACCTTGGATGCTCATTGTACTACTTCTTCTGGCCTGTTGAGAAGGAAAAAGGTAAATCCAAAATTATGCGTGAATTAGAATAAAGCTGGAGCTTTTAGAAATAGAAGTAGTAGTATAGCATAGCACAGTATAGCATAGTAATGTATAGCAGTGGAAGTCTTCAGCTGAGAGAATGACATGAGCTAATTAGTAAAATGAGATCGGTTTTTAGCTTTTATAGAATAAATATAAATATTATATGTATTACTAGCTGCTGCCCGCGACTTCGTTCGTGGGTACCTACGCTATAAGGTAGCAACAAAACTTA